>SEYY01007535.1:0-5000 GCA_009176605.1 Armadillidium nasatum
CGAGTTAAATAATGACAACCAACTTTATTAAAGGGGTCTTTTCTGACCTCCTCAATAAAGCCTAACTCTAATTGTTCTTTATAGATTTTATTGTACAAGTCTAGTTTATTAGAATTCTTTAACTTTTTATAATTTTTAAATAAATGAGCCTTAGCAATATTAAAATTATCTGACAAATCTGGACAGGGTATTTTCCACGGTAATTCTACCCAATATTTTTTACCATCATATATTAATGAGTCATTGAACCTCTCTGCCATGATCTTATTTTCATTAGTATGATCAGTATCTTTAATACCAACAGATTTTAAGACCCATAACTGTTGGATACCCTCATCTAATTCCTCATCCGTATTGAGAGTCTCAGTGGTCAAAAAATTATTGATACATGTAATACTATTCATTGACTCATGCATTACATTATAAATACCCTTAATATTGCTATGGCTCTTGGCTTTTTGTCATTCATTATTTAATTTATATTTAGTGATATCACCTAATAGTGCAATGCCTACAGGAGTTTTTAAAGCTATACCATTACCAATTTTAACAATACCTTCATGTACAAGATGAATATAATCAGCTCCAATCACATCACATCAACATTATCAACCTCATCAGAATTTAAACTTTTATCAGCAATGATATAAGTAGGCTCTAAATTATTAATTATTTCTTTTAAACCTGGAATTTTGATACAATCATTACATACTTTATCAATTACAAGAGTGTTTAAAGTAGTCTCTACATTACCAATTTTAACAGAAACATCAGCAGTAATAGCTTTAAAGTTATCTGAATCTTTTCTTGCAAATGATGATACCTTAATAGTTTCTGACTTAGTTTCATAAGGTATATTCAACTTATGAAGGAGTGACTTATTAATAAATGTTTGTTGTGAACAAGTCTCAACATATGCACGTACATTAACTAAATTATTTTGATCATTTTTAATTTGTAGAGTCATAGTTGGTAGCAAAATAGGGTTTGTAGTGACTGTATTATTTAAACTAATGTGACCATTTGTTACTTTAGAGTTAAAGTTTAGTTTTAGATTTTTTATTTTTATTTTCAGAATCACCAGGGCACATTGATACCCCATGATCATTACTACATATTCTACATTTATATTTTAGTTTAGTTTTACACTCTTTCTTGTAATGGTTTTCACCTGTACATTTTTGACAAATTTTTAACTGATCACAACGCTTAACTCTAGCCTCATAATTAGAATATTTGTCACAACTGCTTGAATTGTGTTCAACACTACTACAGAATTTACACTTAAAATTAGAAGCTGATACAGTTACATTGTTATTAAAACTCTGTAAAGAAGCGTGAGGCCTTTCTGGTTTTATTTCTGCATTTGACCTAGTTTGTTTATTATTGTGTACATATTTTGAACGAGTGTTATCAGAATTATTATGTTTTGGAGGTGTACTAGTTTTAGTAGATTTATAAAGAGAAAGTATAAGTAGGGAAATTCTCTCTAATAGACTCTAAATTGGGGTAAGTTTTATTTATCTTATTTTGAAACATCTCTCTTACAGTTAAGGGAATTCTACTAAAAACTATGGTCTCAATAAGCCATGATGACTCTTCAATATTTAATTTATAATTTGAAATTTGACCCAAAAGACACTCAAGTTCACAATAAAAATTAAAAAGCTCCTCATAAGTTATCTTTACAAAGCTTTAAATTAATTAACTTTAGAGCTAATTCATATTTAATTTCATCTAAATTTAAGTAAGTTTTGTTAAGGATTTCTAAAGCAGTCTCATAAGTGCTATCGGCAACTGGCAATGCTTCAACCAATTTCAACGCGCCACCCTTCAGGTACTTTAACAAATAACAAAATTTGTCCACATTAGCAACAGATGATTTATTTCCTATTGCAGAATTAAATTTATCAAGAAATGGTTGGTATTTGGTTTTATCGCCATCAAAGATTGGAATTTCCAAAGTAGGCAACTTTGGTTTGATTTCATTATCATGAATACTTAAGTTATGTACACTACAATCTTTCATTGCTTCAACTAAACTTGAATTTAATTCTTGTTCTTTAAGTTTAACTATTTCCTCATATTTATTTTGTACATTTAATATGCTAAAATTTACTTCATTAATCTAATCGTCATTACTTACTAATAAATCAGCATATTGCTGATCGTCAAGATCAGAGAGATCATCATGTTCGGTTATTATTTCTTGATCTAAAGTTAATATTTCTTGTTTATATCTATTTAAGGAGGACAATACAGTTTCTATTTGTAATTTGCTAGGACTAGAAAGGGTATTGAAATCATTTAAAATCCGAGTAATAACTCCCTTTCGAGCAGATCTCTTTCTTTTTAAAGAAACTAATATATTTTGAGCCATTTTTAAGAAAATGTAAAAATATACACCATACGCAAGAAATATTAATTTTTAATAATACTCAATCTTTATGGCAAACCAACCTCTAAGTTTACCAACGTTACCAAAAATTTGGTATATTTAAATAAATATATTTACGTAAATAATATATCTTCCCAAATAAATATTAATAAGACTAAACCAGGTTAGGATAAATACAAGTTACGATAGTCCATAAATTTTACCTTAAAAAATTAGGCTACACAGAATTATTTTTATTTATATTTCATTTTTAGATTTAAACTTATTTATGTTTAAATCCAGATTATAATAAATAACACCACTTTTGTGTTGATCTAACCTGAATTAGGATGGCAAATATATAGCTTGGTTATAAAATATCAAATTATTAATTAAGCTACTTAAACTTTAAATAAATGCAAATGAGGATGGTAATTAATAGTGCTGATTGATAATTGCAAATAATATCAAGTTCATCAATTAGGCTTACTGGTAGGCTATAACAAAAGTCTAGAACATAACCCTAGACAAAGGAATCAAATTTGAGAAGAAAGACAAAGTGATTTTAATTGCAATAATTATAATAAAGGGCTTGAAAGTTGCCCCGCATCTCCACCACTATACGAAAAAATATTATTATGAATGAATATTTTACTACCCCAGTCAACTCAACTCTAGCATGGGCCTAAGTTAAGTTTATTAAGATTTTGATTAAGATTACTTATAGAGGAAATTGTCCACTATATTATGAAAGTAAAATAATCAAGAAGACCAGAATATCGTATAAAATAAGTAATAATAATTAATTAATTTACATTTAAATATAGTGAGATAATAATAAAGTTAGGACCTAGGGTTCACAAAGAATACAGAAAATTCCTCACCTTATTTATAGTTAATAATTTCTGAAGCTTCTTAGGACCGGTCCTTTGTAAATAAATAAGCCACTGGTTTTGGGCTATTTTATTAATTAATGTTAATAGCTGCCATGATATAAATTAAGTTTTCACTTGTAAACTTAAGTTACACGTTGTAGTCCTCATTCAGCTATATGCCCAAAGCTAGCCATTTTTCTTTTTGTGATTTGACTTTTTCTTCTTCTTCTTTTGTAACCATTAGGTCTTAAAAACTCAATTTATCTCACTATGGTTTAAATTTATAAATTAAATATATATATATATATATATATATATATATATATATATATATATATATATATATATATATATATATATATATATATATATATATATATATATATATATATATATATATATATAATATATATATATATATATAGTGCCCATTTATAAAATATTAATTTAAAAAGTAAAACACGTAAAATGTAATGTATATTATATATAAGTCCGTCTCAATTGTAAAACTATTTTTGTAAACAAATTCTTATGATACGCTGTTCGCGTTTTTGCTCTGTTCCAGCGTAAACTACTTTTTCCGAAAATAAAACTTCGAAGGGAAAACCATTTATATTATTTTTAAATGTAAATATATATTTGTTTTATAAAATATTAAATTAAATTTGTAATAAAAAATTGTTAGTGTTCAAAACTTCGATTTTATGTAAAATAATATGTATTATATAAATATATGATTAAATAATACTTTAGAATTAAAATAAATAAAATTTTGTATATTATTTCAATGTGAATTTATGAAACTTTTATAATAATGACTTTGTAAGCAATTTTTGTTAAAAATGAGAGAAACCAATAAAGTGAAAAAACCAATCATTTGTTAATTGATCCTTTTCATTTAGAGATAATTTCAAAAGGTCGTTAGCAAATATTGTTACATTCACTTTCCCCAAGAAGCCGAAGAAGAAGCCGCACCGTCAGAAGAAGACGTCCAAAGCCGAGGCAAGAAGCAGCCGTTCCCACAGCAGCAGAAGAAGACGTCCAAAGCAGAGGCAAGAAGCAGCTGTTCCCACAGCAGCGGAAGAAGAAGTTCCAACGCCTCTGCTCACGAAAGGAGACCCAGTTTGGCAGACTACTTTGCCCTCGACTGTGGTTCCTCCTTAGAAGTTTCCATCCAAGGCTGGATGCGGGCTTGAAGAGAAGTGGTGGCTACCACACGACTACCAGTCGGCATTCCACAAGGGGACTTAGAAAACACCCAGCCTCCTGATCGATTCCCCTGCGCTACAACAAAGTGTAGCGACCTCCTGGACCATATATTGGTCAGAGAGATAACTAGGTCGCTATATATATATATATATATATATTATATATATATATATATATATATATATATATATATATATATATATATATATATATTATATATATATATATATATATATATATATATATTATAGTACCTCCAGGTGGCATCCGATTCTATGCTCCTGGACCATTGCATATGGATAGATGGATGAGTAAGATTATAAATTCCCTGAAAGTTTGGATGTTTCAGAACCAATTTCATTTAACAAAGACAGATGAGACTGGGCTTCAGAGAATTTGTATATTTACAGGGAAGGTTTATGCAAAAATGTGAATAGATGCATCTACCTCTGCGGTAGCTCCTTGGAATGATATTGATCTATTACATACCTTAAATAATATGTATGAGAAAATAGATGCAAAGGTAGGAAATATTGCTT
>SEYY01007535.1:10000-15774 GCA_009176605.1 Armadillidium nasatum
GAGGGGTGTCTTTAAAATTAGAAAGAGTAAAGATAGGTGGAGTCAATTGCATTGGAGTGGATTCTTGATTAAGTAATTGAAAGGTCTTTAATGAAAAGTGCAAAAAGAGTTAAAGGACGAACGGTGGCCATCTACGGCTTCTTTTGAACGTCAGAAAAGGAAATCAGAGAGAATAGATTCCAAAAGAGGAAAGTTTAAAATCAAAGCTTTGTGCAACACTCTGTCGAAGGCTTACGATTTGTCTAGCGCGACAGCAGAAGATTTTTTGACCGAAATGCCCCAGGGAATCACCTCGGTAATGATCTCTACACACTCCATGGAATCCTTCCCACGGAAACGAAAATCATTCCATGGGAAATCAAGGAAGTGCGACTACATGACCGTCCAGCTTGAGACACTGAAGTGTCACAAACGTTTCCTTGAAATAGGTGGGGGGTCTTTCTTGCGGAAGACTTAACAAGATAGAAGAGGATACAAATATAAGAAAATAAGAAAATCGGTACGAATCGAAAGGCAAGGGGCAGAGGGCAGAGGGTACGCGGGAGATCGTTAAGAAGTTAAGAAGGTCCCTGAAAATGCAACATTGCGCGAAATTTAAGAAAAGGCCGTTAGACTTTTTTCCAGTCAAATTCGCGTCCCATAAATCCTGCACCCCTCAAAAGGGCCTCCTATACTACTTATATATATTTATATATATATATATATATATATATATATATATATATATATATATATATATATATATATATATATATATTATATATAGGGGGGTGTCCTTAAAATTTGATTACATATATTATATGTGATGAAATATGATATCAAACTTTTAGGGAACACACACACACACTATATATATATATATATATATATATATATATATATATATATATATATATATATATATATATATATATATATATATATATATATATATATATATATATATATATATATATATATATATATATATATATATATATATATATATATATATATATATATATATATATATATATATATATATATATATATAATATATATATATATATATATATATATATATATATATATATATATATATATATATATATATATATATATTACAGTTCACCACCACTCACGGGCAGAGCCCTTTTCAAGGAGGGGGCATATACAAATGGAAGAAAACCCACCCAGACTCGAACCTAAAGCTCATTCCTCAGGTGAGCACAGATTGAAGACTTGAGGAGATGAAGATTAAATACAGGAGGAAAAATAGAATAGAGTAGAGAGTTCCACAAAACAGAGGTGGTCGTATAGAAGGAGGTACCACAACGGGCAAGCCTGGGGTTTCCAGCATCCACACAAAATTCATGTGAAAGCAGAGTACACTTGTGCAACGAGGACGCTGCAATGGTGGAGGAGTGCGAGAGGCAAATTAGAATCGGAAAGTTGAAGGCGAAAAGTAACTTTAGAAGCAAAAGAGGGAGCAGATTTGAAATGAGTAGAAGAATAGAGTGGTGATGCATCAGCATGAAGAGTGAACAGAGTTAGAAGTGCAGTTGAGAAGATCGTTAATGAAAAGAGATAGTGCCCAACGTCACCTCGCAGATACAGAGGATCAAGTAGTGGACTGTTTATTAATCTTTTAGCTTTAGACTCAACCCTATCCAGAAGAGTGGAGTAGCTGGAAGTCTCCCACACCCCCAAATGTGAGAACAGTACTCCATACAAGGGCGAATAAGACCTTTATATAATTTGAGTATCTGCTCAGAAAGGAAAATTCTCACAACCTGAATAGCATTCCCATCCTTTGAAGCCGCCTTAGCAACCATTGTGGTATGTGATTTCCAAGACAATTTAGTGTTTATGTTTTGACTAAGTATGTTAATGTTATTTACAAGTGAGGATTGGAAAGTCTGGAAGGTGTTTTTGAGAGGGAACTGTGAAGAAGTTGACTTTTTAAAGAGTTGAAATTTACAAGGTTGCTAGTGTCTCACGAGTGTCTCACTAATATCTTCAGACCCACTCTTCATTTTCCTACTGCACCCTAAAAAATATACTTAAAACTTCTTTATATAGGATCCCTTACATCTCTATTTAATAGAAGTATTCTTACTGTAATTGAAGCTACATTCCACCAACGCCAGTTCATTCTTATAAATTATAACTCCCTCTCAAATTATAGTTTCTTCAGACACAGAGGATCTCACCCAATGCTTCCCAGGTCTTTATTAATTTATTTATTTAAGTGTGCTAGATGTAATGCGGCATATGTTGGCCAAACTGGTCTACAATTGAAAATAAAGATTGAAAAGCATAGATGAGTTTCCTTTAGAACAGACCATCCTCTTTGCTCTCCTGTACACTCTGCTATAAAAGACCATGGACATACTCACCGTTTCTCTTCATTAAATTTATCTGTTCTTCAAGTATACAGAAATCGGAAGAAGAGAAAGAGTGGATATCTCCATGGTCTCTCATGGCAGAATGTTCAGGAGGGGAAAGAGGAAGGTCAGTTCTAAAGGAAACTCCTCTATGTTTATCAATCCTCACATTTAAATTTAGACCAGTTTGTCCTACATATTACAGCTGGTACACTTAAATAAATTAATTAATGAGGATCTGAGGAGCATTGGGATAGAGTCCTTGTGTCTGAAGAAAGTGTGAATTGAGAGAGAGTTATAATTTGTAAGAATTAACTGGCCCTGGGGGAATGTAGCTTCAAGTACAGTAAGAATATTTTTGTTAAGTTGGGATTTAAGGGACCCTAAATACAAAAGTATTAGATATAGTTTTTGCTTAGGAACAGTAGGAAAATGATGAGTAGCTTTAAAGATATCAGCGAGAAACTAGTTAATACTTTTTTCCACTTGGAACTTAGGGAATAAATTAAAATGGAATTTTTTTTAATAAATTCCATCTCTTTATGGAATAAATGACAGTCAGAGCAAATTTTAAATGTTCTATAGATTCTAGATTTTAGACCTGATAGAATAAACTTAAGAGGTATATTGTTAAAATGGTTTGTAGCAAGACGGGTAGAAGTAGGTTTTCTATAAACATATGTTTTAAATATGTTATTAATATGCGTAACATATACATCTAGAAAAAATAGGGAATTATTAACTTCTTGTTCCATAGTGAATCTCATGGTGTTGTGCCTCTCATGCATACACTGTAGAAACATATTGGCATAAGCTTTCTCCTTGAAAACTACGAAGTGTCACCATGTAGCAGCGATAGAGAAGGGGTTTGAACAAAAGGGGGTATTGCCTGATTCATTGCTTTTCAAAATAACAGAGATAGCTATATGCAGAAGCAGGATCCCATAGCCATACCATCAATTTGGATATAGTTGAAAAGGAATATAGAATCTTCAACAGATAATTTTAAAAGTTTGGTGAATGTGAGATGATCCATTCCCAAAATGTTTTTATTGTTGTGAAATAATTCATTAGTTATTATGTTGAGGGTTTCAAAAAGAGAAAGATTTGTATTCAAAGATTCAATATCAAAGCTTGTCATGAAGCAAGTGCCAAAACAAGAAGAATTTAAGGCAATTGATAAAGTCGAAAGTGTCTCACAAGATATATTCGTTTTAAGTTAGAGGATCTAAGATAGGAACTAAAAATTGGGCAAGATTATAGTTAGGAGAGTTAATATATATATATATATATATATATATAATATATATATATATATATATATATATATATATATATATATATATATATATATATATATATATATATATATATATATATATATATATATATATATATATATATATGCATTTTTTGCATTCGCGTCTTCATCAAAATTGACATCCGCATCTGCATCATTTCAAAATTCAAATCACTTCATCCGCATTATCCGCATTTCGCAAATTCAACATCCGCATCCGCATTTGACGAAAATTCTATATCCGCATCGCAAATGAGAAAAAATGACATCCGATCCATCACTAATATATATATATATATATATATATATATATATATATATATATATATATATATATATATATATATATATATATATATATATATATATATATATATATATATATATATATATATATGAAATAAGTGAGTTACAATGTGGGGTGATAGTCCCTTGAGAGACCTTTCCAGGCCTGTAGAGACTCAGCTTGCAAGAGTGTAAGCTATAAACCTCCTGAAATTGTGCATTGGTGCGATTTCTTCTTCTATTGTTAGTTATTTATTTCAATTTTCATACTATTTCTTTTTTTAACTTTAATTCAAAGTTTTACTTTAAAGTTTTATTGTGAAATCATTTTCAGGCTTAGGTTAAGAAGCTTTCTGACCTTATATATCGAAATTTTTTATATCGATATTTTGAAATTTCGATTTTAATCGATATCCTTTATATCGTAATTTTTAAAATTAAATTCGCTTAGTTGAACTTTCTGTTTGATTGTGAGAGGTCAGTTAAGATGTATCTTCAAGACATAAGTTTAATGTTCTACAGATTGGTGTGTTCTTGCGTTTTTGCAACATTTTAAATTAGTTCTTAGTGAAAAAACAATGTGATAAATGTAAAGTAAAATGTGAAATATCAAAACAGGTGTCAAATTGTGTTAGTGTTAGCAAAACTACAGTGATTGAGTGGTTCAACTTTTGCCGAGAAGTTTGTATTTTTCTCACACTTTCAACCAAGATAGGGACAGATTTTCGTAACATGTAAGCTATATATATATATATATATAAAATAATAATATATTATATATATTATATAATAATAGTATATATAATATATATATATATATATATATGGAGGTGTGGTGTAATATGGCAGTAGGCCTCATCTCGCGGCAACGCTCTTGTATAGGTTAGGTCTCTATTTTACGGCAACTTCGGTAGTTCAGGTTATGATAAGTCGAACGAAGTTCGCTACAAAACTGAATAATAATAATTATAAAAATAATTAGAATAATAGGCATACATGAAATGAAAACAAAATAATAATAACACAAATATCAAAAAATTTGAATTGGCATATCGATATTTTCGAATATCGATATTTTCCAAATATCGAAGGTCAGAAAGCTTCTTAACCTTTACCCATTCACACTCTCATTAGAAAAATTAGAAAATACTACCAGTATTTACCAGTATATAGTTATAGTTTTAATCTCTTATTGAAAGGATGTGTTTGTTAGTGCTCCTGAACTATTGTGTGTGTGTGTGTGTGTGTGTGGTGTGTGTGTGTGTGTGTATGTGTGGTTTTTTTTTTAATTGTGATGTTCGTTTTAATTTTTATTTAAGTGTATAAACTTTTAAATTATTAGTGTTGTTAATTAATTGGAAGAAGTGTTTATCGAAAGAAGAATTCTACAATTTTTAAGTAAGTTTTGTTTTAGCTTTGATTAAACTTTTACTGTTTTATTACTGTTAATATTAATTTTAATTAGTTTGTTTGTTTGTTTTATGCTTGTTTGTTGTTTATTTGGTTGTTCGTCTGTTTGCTAGTTATAATCATGATTGTGTGTGTAGAATGTCGGGTGTGCGTAGGCGTGGGTTCTCTATAGACTTTCCCAATGTCCGTGGCTTACGCTCTAATTTAGCCTCTGTGGAACACCACCCCTCTAACTATCGTCCTAACCTTTTTCTATTGTATGAGCCCCAGATATCTAAAAATTCCTCCTTTAACTTTTCTAATATATCCAATTTTAACTTATTTCATAATTTCTGTTCTAAGGGTGGAGTATATGCCTATGTTAACACTAATACTCCGGTAACACATCTTGTAAATCTTGAATCTCCTAACTT
>SEYY01007536.1:0-2500 GCA_009176605.1 Armadillidium nasatum
AATATTAAGAATAATTAATACTAAAAAAATATGTAAATTTTGTAAGATGAAAAAACGATGGAGTGAAGTTCGTTGACCCGGTTTTTAAATTGAGAGTATTTTCCAACGATATCGATATTGTGCCAACGGTCTGTTGTACGTATGTGTTTCAAGCAGAGCTGACTCCGGCCTCGGTTCCGGCCTTTGCTCCGGCCTTGGCTCCAACCTCTGCTCAGGCCTCGGTTCCGGCCTTGGCTCCAGCTACGAACTGCAGTTGTCCTAACGTATTGTTCGGACAAATGACAATAAATATCATAATAAAATTTCCAATAGAGAAAAGACATATTACGTCAAAAAAAGTAACTTCACCGATTTATATTCTAATATAAAAAATAACTGAAAAAATTGTCACAAATATCACAATAAAATTTCAATAGAGAAAATAAAAAAAAAAAAAAAAAAAAAAAAAAAAAAAAAAAAAAAAAAAAAAAAAAAAAAATTTGTCACAAATATCACAATAAAATTTTCAATAGAGAAAAGACATATTACGCCAAAAAAAGTTACTTCACCGATTTATATTCTAATAAAAAAAAAAAAAAATGAAAAAAATGGTCCCAACGGTTTGTTAAGACAATTTTATTAGTGTAGTTTCAAATCCGAATTAACCAATGATTGCACCGTTGTCGAACTCATCTTGCTCACGATAAATATCCGGTTCTCTGTGAAAAAAAAAGGGCTTGATATCCGTACACTTATGAAGCGGATACGTTATAAAGAGACCGGATACGGAGTCGGATGTATCCGACTTAAAAAAAAATTATTATTATTATTATTATTATTATTATTATTATTATTATTATTAATATATTTCCTAAACATATGAAGAATTAAAAATAAATAAATGGTTTCAATTCATGTAATAACGTGTTAAACGTCTCAAAAGAGTTGCCATATAGTTATATATATATTTATTTATTTTTTATTTCATTTATTTATTTATTTATTATTTATTTTATTTTTTTTTTTTTTTTTTTTTTATTTTTTATTTTTTCTTCATATTCTTTCCTCTTCATTTTTCTTCCCCTTTTCTTCTTCATATTTCTTCCCGCTTTCATCATCTTCATTTTCTTTCACACTTTCCTCTTCAAATTGTTTTCCTCATTTCTTTTTCTATCGGCTATTCTTTCTCCTCTTCGTCCCGTTTTTTCCCCTTTATTTTCTGCACCTACTTTTTCCTCCACTTTTCCTTTTTTCCTTTTTATTCTTTCATCTCCTCCACCTCCTCCACCTCCTTTTACTCCTGTCCTTTTCGTATCTTTCTTTCATTCTCTACTTTCCCTCCATTTTTATCTTCATTTTCCCATTTCTTTTCTTTTATTTTTTCCATAGTTTCCTCAATTCTTTCCTCTTCCTATGTTACCATCTCTCTTTTGTCCTTTCACACACACAACTTTTACATACAATACAACCCAATTTGTCACGAAGGACAGGTTTTCATGACCAAGGACGAATTAAAAGGTAAAGAAATTTCCCTTTTTTCAGGGACGCCTCTTGATAACCTTTGAACAACGTCGGGAGACCTGAAAACAAACTCACGAAAGGGGAAAATCGATTTTGAGATAATCATAAGGCACGTTTGTGAGTGTTTGTTGACGGCAATTAAGACGTGTTCCTCTTTTGTATATGAAAGAGAAAATCCCAACGCCATTACCTTGAAGCAGATTGACGTTTTGTAAATTGAACAAAAATTCCATTATGTTATTGCGTTCTTAAAAGCTTTTTTTTTTTTTTTTTGAAAAAAAAAAAAAAAAAAAAAAAAAATAATATTTTTTTATTTTTATTTTTATTTTTTTAATGATCTAAACGGATTTAAAAGAAGCCCTTGTAATCAACATTATTTTTTTTTTTTTACTACAAATTCGCATGCGATCTAGGACTTTTAAATGTAGATTTTACTCCAAAAATAATTTAGGACTCCGTAATCTAGATCTTACTCCAAGAGATCTATAACTTTTTCTTTATATAAATCTTGCTAACTCTCGTGTGATCTGTGGAGCTGTTATTTAATTACTCCAATTACTCCAAACTCGGTAATTGTAGATCTTACTCCAAATTATCTAGGCTTCTGTAATCTAGATTTTCTTAATCCAAACTAGATAATTGTTGATCTTACTCCAAATTATCTCGGTTTCTATAATCTAGATTTTCTTAATCCGAACTCTTAATCCAAATTATCTAGATCTCACTCCAAATTATCTAGGATTCTGTAATCTAGTTTTTTTTACTCCAAAATCGGTAATTGTAGATCGTACTCCAAACTATTATCTCCATTTTCTAACTCCAAACGATCTAGAACTATTCTAAATCTTCATTTAACTCCAAACTCACATACAATCTTGGACTCTTATAAATAAATTTACTCCAAATTCACAGAATCGAGAACTCGGTATCAATTTTCGTTATCATTGGATTAAGGGCGTTTTAATTCCTAAAAAAAAGCCAACAAAAATACATCAATATC
>SEYY01007536.1:5000-20000 GCA_009176605.1 Armadillidium nasatum
GAAGCAGAATAGGGAACAGATTTGAAATGAATAGAAGAATGAAGAGTTGAGTCGTCGGCATAAGAATGAACAGAGTTAGAAGTACAGCTGAGGAGGTCGTTGATGAAAAGTAAGAATAAAGTAGGAGAAAGAACAGAACCCTGAGGAACATCACAATTAATAAGGAAATTAGAAGAAGTCGCTCCATCAACAAGAGCTTGTGTGGAGCGATTTGAGAGAAAAGTAGACATAAAGAAACAAAGAGAAGGAGAGAACCCAAAGGAAGGGAGTTTTGAGGGGAGCGACGCATGCTATACCCTGTCAAAAGCCTTGAATATGTCAAGCAACACCACACGAGACTCCCCGTAGTCCCTAAGGGCATAAGACCATAGATCAGTAAGATAGGAAATTATGTCACCAGTAGACCTCGAGCGTCGAAAGTCATAATGGTGATCTGAAAGAAGGGAGTGGCATTCCAAATGATCAAGGAAATGAGAGTTGAGGAGAGTTTCAAAGACTTTAGATAGAATACAAGTGAGAGCTAAAGGGCGATAGTTAGATAAGTTCAGAGCGACTTCCTGTTCTCGGAATCGGTAGAACATATGTGAGCTTCCAGCATTGAGGAAAAGTATTAGTATTCTAAAACCTGTCAAAAAGCCTCAGGAAGGTACCTGAGACCAACTTCCGGTCTAATTCCGCTCAAAAAGCCTCAGGAAAGAAGCTGAGATCAGCTTCCAGCCTGGACTTCGTTAAGCCTACCTGCAGCCGATCTCGCTACATATACTTTAAGGCATAGAGAGTAGAATTGAACGAGGACAGGCCCCAGCTCGGAAGCAAACCCTCAAAACACGAGGAAGAATACCATACGGACCTCTTGCTTTCCTTATGTTCAAATTTTCTTTTGTATTTAGTTTTTTTTTATTCTTATGGTAATTGAAAAAAGGGGTCGGGAAAAAATATGTTTTATAAAAGGGGGATCCTGGGTTAGGGGGTTAAGGAACGTATATATTGCAGATAATCCTAACCAATTCTTGACCACTTCTTGACCTATGCTTCACCAGCTGTACCTTCAGCTGTAAGTCGTGTGTGTGTGTTTGTGTGTGTGTGTGTGTGTGTGTGTGTGTGTGTGTGTGTGTGTGTGTGTGTGTGTGTGTGTGTGTGTGTGTGTGTAAGCCGTGAGTTTAACCCCTAACAATCAAAAGTAGGGGAAGGGGGATTATTATTTAATATAATTCGTAATAATATTAAAACCGTTTATTACTTCCCCTTTTTTCTCTCCCTCCATTTCTTTTTAACTCCTCCCATTCCCGTCCCCCCTCTTTCTTAGCAGCCCCTCCCCTGTACTTTCAATCACATATATTTAAAATTAGAGATGAAGAAAAAAAAATGTAGGTTTGCTAATATATTATTTATAGGAAGTCCGTGTCTACTATTCGATTAAATTTTTTTTTTTTTTATATATATATATATATATATATATATATATATATATATATATATATATATATATATATATATATATATATATATATATATATATATATATATATATATATATATATATATATATATATATATATATATATATATATATATATATATATATATATATATATATATATATATATATATATATATATATATATATATATATATATATATATATATATATATATATATATATATTATATATATATATTTTTTTTTTTACACTTACAATCTTTCCCACAATCGTGGGGTGGTATCTATCGCAGGCCACATCCATTCAAACACTCACCTCTTCACCAATATTTTCCATTCATTCCTATCCTCTGTCAACCGCACACCCTCCTCCCAATTCTTTCCTCTATCCCTTAACAGCTCCCTGACATTACTCATCCAACTTCCCCTCGGTCTCCCCCTATCTCTTACACCCTCCACTTCTGAAACAAAAACCTTTTAGCCAGTCTCTCTTCATTAATCCTACAAACATGTCCAAACCATCCCAGCAAGAATTTTGATAATGAAACATTGGGAAATAAAAAATAAATTCTTATAATAAATTTTATTACATAAGTAAATTTTACTTCTTTATAAGGCTCGCGAGAATCGTACGTCAGCCAGAATTCAGTATTCAACAGGCTATAATTTTTTCACATCTTTTTATCTCCTTTTCCTTTGTATATAGGCACTATACAAGCATCTTGCCATTCCTGAGGCACTCTCCCTTCTTCTCAACATACATTAAACATTCTAACTAGCCGTTAACCAAATCTCCATCTCCTGCCCTTTGTCAATTTCTCCATAAATACCGTCCATTCCTTCCGACTTTCTCTTTTTCACCTTCCTCACAGCTACTTCCACCTACTCTCTACTAATACTCCTCTCCTTTTTCCCAGCCACCACCTCCCCGTTATTCCTTTCAACCACTCTCTCCCCAATCACTCTTCTCCCATTCAATAATTCATTAAAGTACCCTCTCAGTCTTTCTCCCACATCTTTCTCTCCTTGTATTAACTCACCATCTTCCCCTTTCACTCCCTCCCCCTACTCTTCTCTCCCTCTCCTCATTCTATTCACCTCCTTCCAGAACATTTTACCTCTCATTAAAATTTTCTGCTCCACTCCTCTTCAACTCTCTTTCTTGACCTCTTAACCTCCCTCTTCACCTCTCTACATCTCTCCTTATACACAGCCCAATTCCTATCCTCCATCGTGCTCCAATACCTGTTACAGGATTCTTTCTTCCTTTTCGCTAAATTCCCCAACTCTTCATAAAAATAATAATAATAATAATAATAATAATAATAATAATAATAATAATAATAATAATAATAATAATAATAATAATAATAATAATAATAATAATAATATAATAATAATATGGCCTTTTTAATTTTCCAGGCGATTCGAAAGAACATTTGACGTTTGAAAGGAATCGAACACTTTTGTTATATATATATAAAAAATAAAATTGTATATATATAAATTGTATGTGAAGCCCAAAATGTAAAATACATATAAATATTTTTTCGTTTTTCTTCATTTTAATTTTTTAGCTGGTGTCCGAATACGTTTAAATGAATCAAGAGCTCGTATAATTAATAGATTCTCTAATATTATAATCGTTGTAATGCAGATCAAAAAGAACTAGGTACCCCCCCCCTTATTATTTTTTTATTCAGATGGATGTTGAGGGCGTGGAGGGCGTGGAGGGCGGAGGGGAGGAATTCCCTACTTTATTATTTGACATTCATTTAAAATTCTTTTATAAAATTTATAAAGCTTGAATTTTTTAAAAATATATAAAATATTAAACTATATATATATATATATATATATATATATATATATATATATATATATATATATATATATATATATATATATATATATATATATATATATATATATATATATATATATATATATATATATATATATATATATATATATATATATATATAGCAAGGTATTCCCGTATAATTGATATAATTGATTAACATGTTAAAAATAAGAATTTTTTCTATATTACTTTATTCTCTCAAACCCTTCTTTTAAGAAAATTAAATTAGATATTAAAATTAATTAAATTAGATTTTCAAATTAATTAAATTAGATATTAAAATTAATTAGATATTAAAAGAAAGAAATGCAATATTATAGTTCCAATAATCCATGGCGAAAGAAAAAGCATTACATTAATTATTATTTATTTTCCAAAATTTTTCGTGTGATTTTAATAAATATATCAAAATGTTGAGTGTGCTTAGATTAAGTACTTCGGAGGATAGTTTCTGAGCTTCACACCTTTTGTATACTATTTATTAATGGAAATTTTATTACTTATAATAAAATCTAGAATACATTATTATGAATTTTGTTATTACCATTATCATTCTTATTTTTAGTAATATTATTTTTATCTGTATTATTATAATTATTTCTATTATTATCCTTAATATTATTATTACTACTATTATTATATTTATTAATAGTATGATAATCATTATTATTATTATCATTAATAGTATCAGTACAGGTATTGGAGAATAAAGGTGATATATTCATAGAAGTTTTAAATATTGTTAGAATTGATAGCCTCTACACTAAGGTTACTATATTTTTCTGACCAAAAATCAGGACGCTTCTGAACATTGCCCCCCTCCCCACAAATACCCCGCTCGTAAGGGTTTTAAGGGTATATATAAAGAAGGGTGATTTTCATATGTAAAGAAGAAATACGATTGTTGTTTTCAAAAACAAGTCATATGGTTTAATAGTTAAGGACATTCTACAAAAAAAAAAAAAAAAAAAAAAAAAAAAAAAAAAAAAAAAAAAAAAAAATTTTTTGCCATCTAATTTAAACAAAAGTAGGATAAAATACTGTTATCCGTCCCGATTTACCCTCTAAAAAAATCGGGACTGTCTCGATAATATCGGTCACCTTACTCTTCACTGAAGACAAACATTGCATCTCTCAACAAGAGAATTTGTACCTAACCTACACTATTCAGATGTTTTCGCATGCTTGACGTATTCTTACATGAAACTTTTGAAAGTTATCAACAGCTGTTCCATTCACATCTGTTTCAAAGCATCCCAAGCAAAGAAATGTAATGATGTTAGGTTAGGTGAACGCTCTGCCACGATATAGGTCCACCACGGCGAAATCATCTTCCAGCAAAATGACCTCAAATATCCTCAACCTAAGTCATTTGAGGACATGTGGCATAGAGTTTTACCTCTACGTTACCGCCAGTAGCGTAGAGGTAAATCTCTATGTTTTTATGCTATAGCGCCCAGGTTCGATTCCCCTATAGCAAACTTTAAACTTCGATGTTTAATGAATATTTGATCTGCGAGGGTGTTAGCAGATTTTAATTATCATTATTATTATTATTATTATTATTATTATTATTATTATTATTATTATTATTATTATTATTATTATTATTATTTCTCTTGGAAAGTGATATTAATACGTAAGGAATTAAATGGAGGTCAAATTAGGGCTTCTGTTCCCAATAGAATGTGAAGTTGTTTTTTCTTATTTATGAATACTTTTTGCTTATTGAATGCCGAAAACCCCTTTTTAGAAGATTCAATATTAAAATATAATTATTTCGTAGGCTTTATCATTCTCTAGTTTTTGGGGTCGATAATAAAATATTACTGTTTCATTTATTTTATAGAAACACACACACGCACACGCACGCACAAACACGCACACACACAAACACGCACACACACAACACACACACACACAAACACACACGCACACAAACACTCTAAAAAAAATTGTCCTAACGTTTCGTTGGGACAAGTGACAAAAAAATGTCCCAACAAATTTTTTTCCGTTATTTTGTTATTATAAAATAAAATCGGTGAAGCGACTTTCTTATGATTAACATGTCTTTTTCTCTATTGAAAATTTTATTGTAACATTTTTTTGCCACTTGTCCCAACGATTCGTTAGGACAATTTTTGCAGTATATATATATATATATATATATATATATATATATATATATATATATATATATATATATATATATATATATATATATATATATATATATATATATATATATATATATATATATATATATATATATATATATATATATATATATATATATATATATATATATATATATATATACTATTATATATTCTCACTTATAAAGTCTGGAGCTTGTCGGCCTTTAGCTTAGCTTTTCTGTATAACCTCACCAATGAGGTAAGTGGTATCATTAATTGTTAATTAATTAATTAATTAATTAATTAATTATTAATTTTTGTCTATTAATTGTCTTAATTAATAGACATAATAATTAACATCTCGGTGAGTGACCCCCCCCCCAAGACCCCGTGATTAAGAGACCCTCCATACATCACAGATCTTCCCTAGAGAGAACCACGCCTTTCGGACAGATCTTCCTGAAGGTGTTGTCGACGATTCACGCTACGCCCATCGGGGTTGCCGTACAGACAGAAACGTGATTCGTAGGACCAAATTACACATTTACAGTCAAATGTTCTTGTTCACTATTTCATTACAACCTTGTGGGAACACTGCAAAAATTGTCCTAACGAATCGTTGGGACAAGTTAAAAATGTCTCAGTAAAATTTTTAAAAGAGAAAAGACATGTTGAGCGTAAGAAAGTCACTTCACCGATTTTATTTTCTAATAACAACTGAAAAAAATTTGTTGTGACATTTTTACCACTTTTCCAAACGATTCGTTAGGACAAATTTTGCAGTGAAGTGGTGGGCAATAGCCTCTTAGGTGCTACTCGGTTCCATATGTTTATCCTATGTATTTCCCAGCGAAGTATTCTTTCAGACAGAGGTTGGGATGGTTCAAAGCGATGATTGAAGCAACAATTCCTATCAGGATAGGAAGAGATCGTAGATTCACATTCCTTGTCAACCCTTTTGCTGTCCCTATCGGTCAGAACCTATTTTTTTGTTTTGTTTTGTTTCCGAGAGCGGACTTCACCAACTAGGGCATATGCCGTCCCTCCAGGCAGACAAAATACTGCCCTTCAGGCCTCCATCAGTTTAGAGCGAACGATCCGTTCGCTCCAAGAGCTGGTGAAGCTCTCTCGGTCAGAACCTATGTCCAACCACTACGGGAATTCCTGTTAACTATGTTCGTTCCTACTCTTGGTACACTCGTATGATCATACGCTTCAACACACCAGCAAAATTTGGTAACATTGGTCAAGGTATGGCATTTATCAAGGTCAAATGCGGTCACCAATTTACCTCTTCTTCCTCTGCATAATCAGTGAGGTCTGTCCGGACCTTAATTAGGACACGCAACAATTTATATTTTGTAAAATAATAGGTCAATAACCCTGTCAAATTGTAATGAAAATGAGGTAAATTATCTAGAAAAAAAGCAAACTTTATTAAGCCAAAAATATTGTGAAGCGCAGAAACCTAAAAATTATCTAGAAAAAAAAAAGCAAACTTTTAAGCTAAAAATATTGTGAAGCGCAGAAACCTAAAAATTATCTAGAAAAAAAAGCAAACTTTATTAAGCCAAAAATATTGTGAAGTGCAGAAACCTAAAAATTATCTAGAAAAAAAAAAGCAAACTTTTAAGCTAAAAATATTGTGAAGCGCAGAAACCTAAAAATTATCTAGAAAAAAAAGCAAACTTTATTAAGCCAAAAATATTGTGAAGCGCAGAAACCTAAAAATTATCTAGAAAAAAAAGTAAACTTTTAAGCTAAAAATATTGTGAAGCGCAAAAGCCTAAAATTAAAAACACAATATAGATTGACACGCGTAAGTCGTAAGGATCGTTCCCTATATATTTATGTTTTTGTTTTTTCTTGTAGTTCTTTTTTCCTTTTCTACTAATGACCAAATATATAAATTTGAGATATATTATCATAATCTCTCAGGACGTAATAATTGTGATGTATTTTACTTCGACATTAAAATTGACATCAACTTCAGAATTCGCAGTGGAAGATGAGGATGTTGCAGATGTTCAAAGTAAAATAAAAATATAATATTGTCGTAATGCTGTAGATTTGGAGCAACAAAATTTTGGGTAAAGCTTGACCTGGAGCTGGGTCCCTATCAAACCCCCCCCAAAAAAAATTTGGGGGCAAGGAGTGGAAGTTACCGAATAAATATGGGGGGGAGAAGCTATTGCAGGGGATAGATAAAAAAAAAAATTACAAGAAAATAATGCCGAAATTACATTAATTTTATAATGGTAGAGCCCGAGTCTGAGACAGACTATGAGACGGATTCAAAGTCGGAGTTAAAACAGAGTATTTTGAAAGATAGAGTCGGAGCCGGAACCGGAATCAGTGCCGGAGTCGGAACTTTAGTAGGAGTCGGAACCGGAGTCGGTCGAAACCGGGGTAAGGGTCGGAATCGGAGTGGGAGTCGGAGTAGGAGTCAGAATCGGAGTCGGAACCAGAGTAGGAGTCGGAACCGGAGTAGGAGTCGGAACCGGAGTAGGAGTAAGAACCGGAGTCAGAGTAGGAACCGGAGTAGGAGTTGGAACCTGAGCAGGAGTCGGAATCGGAGTCGAAACCGGAGTCAGAGTAGGAGTCGGAATCGGAGTCGAAACCGGAGTCAGAGTAGGAACCGGAGTGGGAGTTGGAACCTGAGTAGGAGTCGGAACCGGAGTCAAAGTAGGAACCGGAGTAGGAGTTGGAACCGGAGTAGGAGTTGGAACCTGAGTAGGAGTCGGAACCGGAATCGGAGTCGGAACCGGAGTCCGAGTCGAAACCGGAGTCCGAGTCGAAACCGGAGTCAGAGTAGGAACCGGAGTAGGTGTCGAAACCGGAGTCGAAACCGGAGTAGGAACTATAGTCGGATCCGGAACCGGAGTTGGAGTCGAAACCGGAGTTGGAACCAGAGTCAGAGCCGGAGACGAAGTCAGAGCCAGCAAAATAAATTACCTTCTCCTCAACACAATTTTTCCCCGATTTCATTAAATAAACAGTAATTTATATCCATATTAATTTAATATTAATATATTATATATTATTAATATATTATTTTATTATTTCTATTAATATATTATTAAATAACATCAATATTTTATTTAGTAAAATTAATATTTAACTACTCTACAAATGAATGTTGACTGAGGGAAAGGGGTTCGATTCTCCCCTCCTCCCCACCCAAGTGGGACACTCACGACACAGCTATATATATATATATATATATATATATATATATATATATATATATATATATATATATATATATATATATATATATATATATATTATATATATATATATATATATATATATATATATATATATATATATATATATATATATATATATATATAGGCCAGAGGACTACTAATTTCCACCAAAGTTAGGTAAGAGTCAGAAAATTTTTCAAGTTAAAGGACGACATGTCCCGATACGCGAAGTTTGAAGGTGTGTAAAGTCATAGGAAGTTGGGAAAACAGATAAAGGAAGTGTGTTCCAGACTTTACCAGTAGATTAAATGGAAGATTGAGCATAGCAGTTAAGTCTTGAGTCAGAGAGTTGGATAGAGAAAGGATGAGACTGTGTGTAGAAAGACGAGCCGCACGAGCCCTTCTCAATGGAGGAGGTATGCGACGAGAGAGTTAGAAGAGCAGTGTCCAATTGGAATAGCGATTGTAAAGAGAGAGTGACGCAACAATTCGACGGGCAGAAAGAGACTGGAGAGAATTAGTGAGAGTGGGGAGAGTTGACAAGACAAAAAGTCCTAGACTCTTCTCTTTCAAGGAGAACTGTATGAGTGGAACCACCCCAGATATGTGAGTTGTACTCCGTACAGGGGCGAACACCCCTATAAAGAGCAAGCAACCGTGGTGGCGAGAAGAAATAAAATAGTGTTTATTCTGTTTTCAGCGTTTGCACCTCTTGGTAGTCTTATGAGCGAGTTAGTAAGTGAGCGAATTTATAATCCAGCGAGTAGATTGTAAAGTAGCCGGGTCTTCAACTCCTCAGCAGCGAGTAGCGAGTTTACCCGCTTCTCGCAGGCTTGTAATCTCGCCCAGTGTATTCGAATCTTTAGAAACTTGATTAGAAAGAGTGGTAATGGGATCTTCTCACGTACGATTGCAGGGATTTTCCTTTCTACTGTCGACACCACCCTGCATCATGCGGGATTTGGTGTTATATATATATATATATATATATATATATATATATATATATATATATATATATATATATATATATATATATATATATATATATATATATATATATATATATATATATATATATATATATATATATATATATATATATATTAGCCCACATTTATTATAATTTAACGTCTTTCCCGAACATTCCAAATTACATTTGCTCTACTAAAGGATTTGTGAACGAAGGAATTTGATCGATTATGAAAAGTCGAACGAAATTTTCCAAAATATTTCGTTCGTGAGCTTAGCAACGAAGTAAACAAAAAAAAAAAAAAAAAAAAAAAAAACCTTGATTTTTAATTACTTGCAGTCGACTTTCATTTGCAAATCAGACTCACTTGAATGTAGCAGTTATTTGTAATTCTTCTATTAATTATCTACCTGTCCTTTTTTGGTTTGGTATAATTTGAGTTTGTCCCTGTTTTTCTATCTGTCCTTTTTGGTTTTGTATAATTTGAGTTTGTCTGTCCTTTGTTTGTCCCTTTTTTCTATCTATCATTTTTTGTTGTTTAATTGATGCTGATCTGTCCTTTCTTTGTCTCTGTTTTTCTATCTGTTCTTTTCTGTTGTTTATTTGATGTTGGTCTGTCATTTGTTTGTCCCTGTTTTTCTATCTGTCCTTTTTTAGTTCCTTTAAATTTGAACATCTGTCCTTATTAGGTAATGCTTTTCTATCTATCCTTTTTTATTCTGTTTAATTGGTGCTTGTCTGTCCCTATTTTTATATCTGTCCTTCTATTTTTTTCAGTTTGTCCCTTTCCATCTATCTGTCTTTTTATTTTATATCCATGCTATTTTGTTCCTGTCTATTTTTCTTTATCTCTGTCTACCCTCTTGTATCTTCCTACCTTTGTCTTTAATTTGCCCGTCAAAGCTTTTTTTGTCCCAAATAAAATATGTATTTCCATTTCTGTTCTAATCTTTCTGTTTATTATCACGTAACTACTTGTCCATTTTTATCCATTTGTGTTTTTCTGGTTACGCCTGTCTTTTAATTGTCTGTTTGTGCCAATCTCTGTACATCTGTCTGTCCTAATTTGTATATGTCAGTCAGTTCCTGTTTATTAATTATTATTATTAATTATTATTGTTTATTAATTATGTTTTTATTTGTATCTATAAATCTTTTAATTCTTTCTGTTTACTCCTGTCTTTATATCTGTCCGTAACAGTAGGTCTTAATTTCTGTGTGTCTATTTTTGGTGTATTCTTAATTATATTTTTTATGAGTTAAAATTTATAATTATTTATGTACAGTCGTGAACAAAAGTTCGTTCCTATTAGGCTGGAAATAAATATTTATATAAAATGGAAATCATTTCATAAAAGCTCTATTTTGAATAAAAAGACAATAAAAACATTGAGAGGGGCTTAACTGAACTGTTTTTGGCTGAACCTGAAATGATCCCCATTTTATATAAATATTTATTTCCAGCCTAATAGGAACGAACTTTTGTTCACGACTGTACAACATAGTAAAAGTATTACTTAGTAATTTAGAGCAATATTATAAATTTAGGAGAATCAAGAGTCCATATTTTTGCCTTCAAAAAAAGTAAAATAAATTTAAAATGGCTTCTTAAATATCAATGGCTTATTTTTGGTAATCACAAATATTTTAATATTTGTCTTTATTTATTTTCTTGATAAAAGTTTTACAGGAAAAATGAAATTTATTTTCTTCAAAAAATTGATTAATTAACGACGTGGTAACTCTTATGTTTAAAATATGCAACTTTATAGGACAAACCGTGGACAAACTTCATTACAAAATAGTCGTTAATTTTGAATTTAAACTCATATGCAAAAGGGCTTATCCCCGTTTTGTGTATGAATCTCCCTATCCATCCGACCTACTGTATATATTTATACTGTGAGTAGAGCCATCTTAATTATTCCCCTTGCGACTTGTGGCATCTAGTAACGTCGAGAATTATGTCAAAATTTGAAAAATTAAACCATGGGGGATTTCTTAACGGCAAAAACTACTTCTAAGGGAAAATTATACGGAGGGGAATGAGACTTCAAAGGTTTGATGAATCATTTAAATGTTTTCTTGAGTAGCTTCTAGGTTGTTACGTGTTTAACTGCAATTATTATGTATTTTGTTATGGTTACTATCCTTGTTTTATTGTTATTACTGTCGTTAAACATTATTTTCTTCACATTTTCGTGTTGATGGTCTGATTTTGGAGATATAAACAAATGGGGGGAGGGGGGAGGCGTTATAGTTGTCTAATAAACATTTATTTCTTTTTTTATGTGATTAAAGACAGAGAAAACATTTATTTCTAACATTATGCCAGTTAAATTATGCTTTAAGGACAGACAAATGTAAAATATAATGAAAACAATAAAAGGTATAAATTTATTTCGAGGTCTTTTCTTAGCAATCTATATTCATGAATTTATAAATGAAGTAGAACCAAATTTTGACGAAATTGAACTTCACGTGTTGGGATTATGACGTCACCAAAATGTGAAGAAAAGGACTTCCCTGTGACGTCACAAATTTTTTGAAAATCGACTGTTTTACTACTACTACTACTGCTAATAATAATAATAATAATAATAATAATAATAATAATAATAATAATAATAATAATAATAATAATAATAATAATAAAAACGAAATAATAACTTTTTTCCCCTTATGAACAGGATGTAGAACCTCGAAAACGAAGAAAAAAAAGGCAGGTTTTTCAGGTATCGTTCCTCCCTATTTAAACTTGTTTCGATTTTTTTTTAAAGTATTTTTTCTTCCCCTCAAAAGTATTGTTTTTTTTTTTATTGTTATTTGCAGTATTATTTCTATTCTCGTTTCTTGTTATCAATATAGTTTCTTTTTTTAAATGTAGATTTTCTACAACTATTTATGATTTAATTTCTATTTTTTTTAATACCTTTTCCAAGTACCTCCTCTTGCTATTTCAGGACATTTTCAAGTACTTTCCTTATAATTTCATTTTTGTTTATTTTAAATACATTTTTTCTCTAAGTAATTTTCTCCTGATTAAAATACCGTTTCAGGTACTTTTCTGATCATTTTCATGTACCCCCCTCTCTCTCTCTCTTTTCCTCCCTCTCTCTTTCCTCTCTCTCTCTCTCTCTCTCTCTTACCTCCTCTCTTTCCCCTCTCTTCTCTCTTTTCCCCCTTTCTCTCTCTCTTTCCCCCTCTCTCCCTTCCTCTTTCTTTCCCCTCTCTTCTCTCTTTTCCCCCTTTCTCTCTCTATTTCCCCCTCTCTCCCTTCCTCTCTCTCTCTCTCTCTCTCTCTCTCTCTCTCTCTCTCTCTCTCTCTCTCTCTCTCTCTCTCTCTCTCTCAGAGAAATATATCCGAATTCTATCAGAGCACTGTCTCTTTAAATACAAAAAAAAACTTTTTTTTCTCTTTTTAATTCCGTTTCTTCAAGTTTCAAGGACATTTTTCTCTACCTCAAGTACCTTTCCTCTACCTTTTCTACCCTCAACTTGAAGTACCTTTTCTTTACCTCAAGTATTATTTCTCTTTTAAAGTACCTTTTATCCATCTTATATATTATTTTTCTCTTAAAATACCTTTTCTCTGCTACAGGTATCTTTCTTTCCCTTTCTCTATTTAAAGTACCTTTTCTCTACCTCAAGTACCTTTTCTTTACTTCACGTACCTTTTTTCATTTTTATTTTTACTTTGCTTCAAGTACCTTTTCTCTATACTTAAGTATTATTTTTCTACTTAAAGTTCCTTTTCTCTATCCGAAGTACCTTTTCTCTACCTCAAGTACCTTTCTTTACTTCACGTACCTTTTCTCATTTTTATTTTTACTTTGCTTCAAGTACCTTTTCTCTATACTTAAGTATTATTTTTCTACTTAAAGTTCCTTTTCTCTATCCGAAGTACCTTTTCTCTACCTCAAGTACCTTTCTCTCTTAACGTATCTTTTCTCATTTTTAATTATTTTATTATATTTTATTTTATTTTATTTATTTATTATTTTTTTTTTTTTACCTGATTAGCCATCAATGATGCCGTAGAAGTTCACAATAGGTTTTAGAAGTTTAGAATGATTAAGAAATTAACGTTGGTCCGTTGTTGATACATGTTTGTAACGTGTTTTTACTGTCGTTTCATCTATTCCACACTTTTCACGTCGTATCCTTTTTAATCCTCCATTATTTTACCCTACCGATGCCTGCTACACTCATTCGCACTCCTATCTGTTGTCTGTTATCTATATTTCAGGTATTCCAGTTCTAATTCGAACCGTTTAGGAACAAACAATTTTTGAACTCGACTCCAATAACCGGTTTTGAGAAGAGTTTCCAACCAAATTACAGATTTTTGGAATTCAGTTCCAATTAATCGATATTTACCGATTACGTGATTTCAATCCCCATTTTCGATTCCTTAACCCTGATTTCAGATCGTCACTCCTTATTCATTTACGAGTATCCAACACAATAACCATTCATCTATAATTATTCAATGACTTTATAGTAATAAGGCCTCTCCCCTACCCCCCAAAAAAAAAAAAAAAATTCTGGCACTTTAGAATTCCAGGTAAAAAGAGATGCTGAAAATATCTCTGATTCTTAATAGTAGCGAGTCCCAAAAAAGTAAATATATATATATATATATATATATATATATATATATATATATATATATATATATATATATATATATATATATATATATATATATATATATATATATATATATATATATATATATATATATATATATATATATATATATATATATATATATATATATATATATATATATATATATATATATATATATATATATATATATATATATATATATATATATATATATATAATATATATATATATATATATATATATATATATATATATATATATATATATATATATATATATATATATATATATATATATATATATATATATATATATATATATATATTATATATATATATATATATATATATATATATATATATATATATATATATATATATATATATATATATATATATATATATATATATATATATATATATATATATATATATATATATATATATATATATATATATATATATATATATATATATATATATATATATATATATATATATATATATATATATATATATATATATATATATATATATATATATATATATATATATATATATATATATATATATATATATATAAATGATAAATAAACACTAACACTTTAGAATTCAAAATAAACCAGGTTCTCAAAATGGCTTTACGATTCTTAACAGTAATAAGTCACAAAATAAAATATTCACTTTAGAAATCGGAGGTAAACGAGTGTTTCAAAATGGCTCTACCATTCATGATGCA
>SEYY01007536.1:27500-31381 GCA_009176605.1 Armadillidium nasatum
GATTTTTTTTGCAGGTTTAGATATTATTATTATTATTATTATTATTATTATAGTAGTAGTAGTAGGAGTAGTAGGAGTAGTAGTAATAGTAGTAGTAGTTGCTGTATCGATGTGCAGGTAACTTTCAAAGTTTTTCGAACCAATTATGGCAATGGCAATGGCAATGGCATTGACCGCAAAATTCAAAAGTAACTTTGAGTTTTATAAATTATTATTATTATTATTATTATTATTATTATTATTACAGGATTTAGTCGAAGATTTGAAGTCTGAACTTGGGGGAAATTTTCAAGAAACTGTCGTTGGCTTAATTATGACGTCAGAGGAATTTTTAGTGACGTCACTACATGACTCTTTATACGTGAGTACAAACGGACGAACACACACGCACACAAATAAACAACGCTAATAGGAATTTTGTTCCTAATATGAATCTGCATATTTAGTTTTAGTCAGTTTACAAAATAAAAAATGTAAAGTACTTTGTATTAACTCTTTTATAAGGGAATCCTGGTATAGTACTAACTGTTATGGAGTGCGAACTATGGGAAGAACTCTATCAATACTTCCAGTTTTCCATCTTTACACTTACTTCTCAATCATACCTTCAGCTTCAAGGGTCACAACCACCTTTCTTTTTTCTTTTTCATTAAAAGTTAACATCTCACGGGCATTGCCCTATTCTAGGAGATGAACTTTTCTTGGTAGTAATATACCGAGGATCCCAAATGGGATCGAACCGGCGCCCTCAAGCACGTTAGTTAATCACTCTACCGTTTGAGCCACGGTAGACGATAGACCACCTCACCATATTACGCCTTCATTTTTAAATCTCCTCATCTAACATTTAAGTCAATGATTTCTAAACGAGCGTTTCTCACCCTGGGTCTACATGGACCCCCAGGAACCCCCGTGAACCACATGGACCCCCTAGGGAACCACAGAAGCTTTGAGGAGGTTCTCAAGGAATATTACATATGAGTATATGAGGGTCCACATACGAAAAGTTAGGACTCCAAGGGGTCCACAAACAAAAAAAAAAGTTTGGAGACCCCTGATCTAGACCCATATTTAGATCCTCTGCCACCCTCTCAAAAATGAAAACTGATGTTTTTTTTATATATTCTTTATTTACTCTAATAAATAGACTGAATATTTTTCGATTTAAAAAGAAAAAAAAACTTAATTTTAGATTTAATTCTTTCTCACCATACTCCTGTAGGTGCTAGCACCTGTCAGCTGTCTCGAACGAGACCTGAGTTTCTTGAGCAAGGCAATCAGTTGGTGGCTTGCTAGGCCTATCCCAATTTAATATACAAATATAATACTAGAAAGAGTAAATACAAATATCTATCTTATATTTACATTATATTCAGATTTGATATGCATATATAATATATATATAATATATATAATATATAGAGAGAATGATAATTATAAATATATCTATCCTATATTTACTTTATATTCTTGATACACATATATAATACTAGAAAGAATTATATTATATTATATTATATTATTTATAATAACTTCACTTAATTTTGAACTTGTGAAAATAATTTTATTTTTAAAAGACTGCAAATTTTACATTATTTTTAGGTCCTTACGACTTACGCGTATCAATTTAAAATTTTGTAAAATAAACGGTTACTACATTGCAAAAATTGTCCTAACGAATCGTTGGGACAAGTGTCAAAAAAATGTCACAGTAAAATTTTCAATAGATAAAAGACATGTTAAGCATAAGAAAGTCGCTTCACCGATTTATTTTCTAATAATAAATAACTGAATAAATGTTTGTGATATTTTTGACACTTGTCCCAACAATTCGTTAGGACAAATTTTAGAGTGTAGCTCTGTTTCTATTTTCAGGTTTTTGCGCTTCACATTATTTTTAACTGTGTGTATTTTCAGTTTTTTTGCGCTTCACAAAATTTTTAGCTCTGTTTCTATTTTCAAATTTTTGCGCTTCACAATATTTATCTCTGTGTGTATTTTCAGGTTTTTGCGCTTCACAGTATTTTTAGCTCTGTTTCTATTTTTAGTTTTTTTGAGCTTCACAGTATTTTTAGCTCTGTGTGTATTTTCAGTTTTTTTGTGCTTCACAGTATTTTTAGCTCTGTGTGTATTTTCAGTTTTTTGCGCTTCACAGTATTTTTAGCTCTGTTTCTATTTTTAGTTTTTTTTTTTAGCTTCACAGTATTTTTAGCTCTGTGTGTATTTTCAGTTTTTTTGCGCTTCACAGTATTTTTAGCTTAAGTTAGTTTTTCTTTTCTAGATAATTTTCCTCTTTTTTTTAATACAATTTGACAAGACTGATAACTAACTCATTATTTTATAAAATATAAATTGTTACGCGTACTTCTTAAGATCCCATTTTTAAACCTCATTTATAGACTCTTTCTAGTATTATATATGTATCAAATCTAATATATAATATAATATATATATATTATATATATATATATATATATATATATATATATATAATATATATATATATATATATATGCGTTTAGAGTTCCGGGACAGATGATAAAACCATAATAGAAATCCTGTGCAACCGATCTTCAAAAGATCTTCAGTCATTCAACGAGCTTTACGAAAACAGTAAGATCGATAATAATAATAATAATAATAATAATAATAATAATAATAATAAAATAATAATAATAATAATGATAATAATAACAAGCTCATATGCTTATCCCAAAGGGATACGCATATTCTTACAGTTAAATTTTATTATAAAATTTATTATAAAAATAAAAAATTATTATTAAAAATATTTTTGAAGCAAAACATATTTATTTTAAATAAAATTTATAAAATTATTATTTTTATATATTTTTATTATTATATATTATTATTATTATTATATTATTATTATTATTATTATTATTATTATTATTATTATTATTATTATTATTTTATTTAAAGAAATTTAATAAAATTATTTGTTGAAGCAACATATCTATTTTTGAAGCAACTTAATGGTAACCGCGTAAAATGCACTTAGGCCAAAAATTAACGGAATAATAATAATAAAATATGGATAATAATATAATAATAATAATAATAATAATAATAATAATAAATAATAATAATAATAATAAAATAATAAAAAAAAATTAAAAACTTATGTTTAATCAACTCTGTGATTGAACCTGAAATTATAAACAGCATTAATTATATGGAAAAACAAAAAATTAATGAATAATAAATAAAAACAAAAACAAAACAAAAAAAAACAAAAATAAACACAATAATAAATGAATTAGATAAACTCAAAAACCTACAAAAAAAAAATGATAAATAAAATAACAGTAAAAACAAACTGAAATCATTTAAATGCTTACATGCAATAGTAAAAGAATTGGATAGGAAAAACCCAAAATAAACATATACACGCATATAATATATAATATATATATATATATATATAATATATATATATATATTATATATATATATATATAATATATATATATAATATATATATTCTTTTTTTTTTTTTTTCTTTTTTTTTTTATATCACCTCTGGTGGGCAAAGCCAGAGGCCTACCAAAAACCACCAGATGGAAACTCGGAACCTGGTCAAACTAAAGCCGACATGTCCCGATACACACTTTGAATTGTGTAATCATACGAAGTTGAAAAAAAAGGGATGTTGTTCCAGGCTTTACAGTGCAGTATGAGGCAAGCTAGCATTTAAGTTGGGTGCAGAGATTCTAAAAGAGAAGGATGAGACTTGTAAAGCGGTCGCACGAGCCCTTCTCAATGGAGGAGGTATGCGACGAGAGAGTTAGAAGAGCAGTGTCCAATTGGAATAGCGATTGTAAAGAGAGAGTGACGCAACAATTCGACGGGCAGAAAGA
>SEYY01007537.1:0-2500 GCA_009176605.1 Armadillidium nasatum
ATATATATATATATGATTTTTTTTTTTTGAACTTACGATTTTTTCATCTTCCCATCTTAATATTTAAAAATATGCTGTGTATTGTTTGAATGTTAAAAAAAAAAAAAATTTTTTAATCCTTAACGAAAACGAGCTATTCAGTGTAGTGAATTTAAAGCAGTTTCTTTGTAATACTTCTTGTTTCAGCTAAAAAAATTTGAAAAAAATAAAATTATTTAAAAATAAAAAAAATAAGCCTAATCTCATTTTTCTCTGTCTTAAAAATATATATATATAATATTATTATATATATATATATTATAATATATTATACTATATTATATAATATATTTATTTTTTTTTTTTTTTAATTTTTTATTTTTTTTTTTTGTTATTTTTCTTTTAATTTAATATGTGAATTGATCCCATTAGCTGAAAGTCTTTTATTGCTTGTAAAGATTACATATTAAATTTTATCAATTTTACAATTTCCCAGAATATAACATTATCTAATTTGATAATTAGCAAAATTTATACCTAAAAAAAAATAATTTATAATAAAAAAAAATAAAAAAAAAATACAAAATAATAAAATATATATATATATATAATTTATATTATATATATATATATAATTATATAATATATATATATTATTATATATTTTTAGACATTTAAGAAGAAATGAGATTAGGATTATTTTTAGCATTATTTATTCAAATAATTATTGATTTTTTTCAAATATTTTTATAGCTGAAAACAAGAAGTATGTTACAAAGAAACTGCTTTAAATTCACTACCACTGAATAGCTCGTTTTCGTTTAAGGATAAAAAAAATTTTTTTTTTTTTTAACATTCAAACAATACACAGCATATTTTTAAATATTAAGATGGGAAGATGAAAAAATCGTAAGTTCAAAAAAAAAATCATATATATATATATTATTTTAAAGAAAATATAATTCGTAATTAAAATTATAACCACTGAACATTTTCTAATGAAAAATAACTTTAACCGTTAAATTAATAATTACTGGTTTTTCCTTGAAAGGTTATTTAGTTTACTGTTTTTTTTCCTATAAAACGAGAAATGACTTATGATTATAATTAATTATTTTATGAAACAATTCATAGAGGACAATTTTTTTTCCTGAATTTTATAAGATAAAGCAATATTCAAAGAGGTTAATCAAATTTTTTAATCAAATTTCAAAACATTGAGAGGGAATTAGCTTGATTAATTTATTCAACAACCCTAAAATGCTACATTCTATCATCGTTCATCATTCTGAAGTCTTTTATGAATTATTTTCATAATCACACTCCTAGGTCTGATAATTGGTGATTTACCTCTCCTAGTAAAGTGCTCTGATCCTGCTAGATGCGGATCACTGATCAGCTCAATTCTGAACCCAGCTGATATATTGTTAAATGAATGAGTCTGGAGCTAAAGTTAAAATTTGCATATAAAAGAAAAGGAGTTACAACACACGTACTACATCATTATATACATCACTTCTGAACTCTATTTACTCAATATGGAGCACATATTGTGGAAAATATGCTTCAACTGCCGTTCTATACTTAAATAAAAACTTGGATGTTCACATACTATATATGCATCTGGGATTCCCTTTTTTATCAGAACATGGATTCATGATATATATATATATATATATATATATATATATAATAATAATATATATATATATATATATATATATATATTTAAATTATATGGACATGTTTCAAAAAATAAAAAATTCATTAAAATACAAAATTCTAAATTATTATATAATATATATATTATATAATATTATATATATATATATATTATTATATATATATATATATATATATATATATATATATATTATATATAATATATAGACATTATAACCGTATAGCATATGTATGTATGTATGTATGTGAATGCGCTTGTTCGTTCTTATGGAGGCGTGCGTGTTTAATACCTGTGAAAGAAGAAATGTTTATATTTTATAATTTGAAAGAAAACTCAAGAAATGAAGTCAAAAATATTTAAGATAATTTATACATATAATATATATTATATATATATATATATATATATATATAATATATATATATATATTATATATATATATATATATATATAAACTTGACACAGGGGTGTGTAATGTCGCCGTGGTTATTTAATTAATATGTTGATGGCTGGTGTAGTTAAGGGAATGGATAAGGGGGGGTATAAGATTGAGAAGTGTGGAGGGTGAATGGCAGGTAAATGCTCTACTTTTTGCAGATGATGCGGTGTTGGTGGCTGAGTCTGGGAGAAATCTGAGAATGTTGGTGAGAAAGTTTGTGGAGAATTGTGCGAATATGAGACTGGAAGTAAATCCAACAAAATGGAAAGTTATAAGGATTCGAGGTGGGGATTCGGAGGTGAAGGGAGGAATGGGGGAAGAGATTTTTGAGGAGTTGGATGAGTTTAAATATCTGAGAATGTTGGTGGAAGTTAAAGGGGAGACGGGAAAGGAAATAA
>SEYY01007537.1:10000-20000 GCA_009176605.1 Armadillidium nasatum
AACTCCCTTCAAGTCATTATCACCAGGTTTTCACGCTGTCTATAATTGGTAATTTGGTATCCATAATAATAATAACACGAATTCCTAAAAACAACCATCTAAATAATCAAGTTGAACGAGGAATAATCCTACGAAACTCCACCAACCTAGACACTCCTTTCTACAGACTTACTAAAGCACAAGAAGCAGTAAGTTACACCTCCGTCATACTGTATAATAAAATACCGGATGATATAGAAAATGAAAGATAAGTAAAATCATATGCGAGCAAAATTTAAAAAATGTACATAAATTCGTACTGAACTATAATTATTATTATTATTATTTTTGTTATTACTATTGTTGTTATTAATTATTATTATTATTATTATTATTATTATTATTATTATTATTATTATTAAAATCAGATATTTTATAGTTTTAACTAATATTATTTTTTCTATTATTGCTATTGTTATTATCATTTTTTATTATTATTATTGTCATTATTATTATTATTATTGTTAATATTATTACTGAAAATTATTATTTTTAATATCAGCAATCTCAATGGTGTGATGTATTAGTACTTTACTATTACTGCTATTATTCTTATTTTAGAATTTTCATTCCATATGTAATTATTATTATTATCATAATAAATATGCATAACCAGAATAAAATGATGGTACTTATAATTATTACTATTTTTATCTTCAGCATTATCATTGTTATTTAAATATTGTTATTATCATCATTATAATTTTTATTATTCCTATTATTAGTGTTATTGTTATTTTTGTTGGTATTATTGTAATAAAAGATATCATAATTTAAGTTTCTGTTATAGTTATTGGCATAATAAGCACTATCATTAATATTACAAGAGTTTTGTTACTTTAGTAATAATCTATTATAACATTGTAATTTTTAAATAAAGTAAAATATATGTATTAAACACTGGAGCTCAAAGGAAACCAAAGTAGTTTCCCCTAGCATCCCCTTTTCAAAGGACTGGACAGTCACATTATTATTATTATTGTTATTATTATTATTATTATTATTATTATTATTAGTAGTATAGCACCTACTGTAAAATTGAAAACCTGTAAATGTACAATCTCTGAATAAACTTTGAGAATTGAATTGTAATTGATTATTATTATTATAATTATTATTATTATTATTATTATTATTATTATTATTATCATTATTATTATTTTTTGTGTGTATGTTTATTTTTCCCATTCCTCGTATTATAATTATTTGTTTAAAAAAGAAATTGAATTTAAAAAAGAAAAATTTTAAAAGAACTTTTTTTTAAGATTGAAATGTCGAATTTCATTTCCATTTTTAAAAATCTTCTTTAAAAATATTAATTAATTCTTTTAATGTTTTTAATGAAAATATTTACTTTTTATTTTGAGGAAGAAATTTGGTATTTAAATATCTTCATTTTTCATTTAGATATCTCCTCTCTCTCTCTCTCTCTCTCTCTCTCTCTCTCTCTCTCTCTCTCTCTCTCTCTCTCTCTCTCTCTCTCTCTCTCTCTCTCTCTCTCTCTCTCTCTCTCTCTCTCTCTCTCTCTCTCTCTCTCTCTCTCTCTCTCTCTCTCTCTCTCATCTCTCTCTCTCTCTCTCTCTCTCTCTCTCTCTCTCTCTCTCTCTCTCTCACATGATGTTCTTTTTTCTCTTTTTTTTTTTTGAAGTATTCGTTCTTCGTTCCTTTATTTATTTTATATACATATACTCGTATATCCACCGTCTTGAGCAAAGATCAGACACCCAATACAATTCACAGAACATGAAAGTTCGAAGATATCCAAACGCAGGAGCAAATGAATGGCCGACATGCTCCGATAAACTTTTTTTTACAAAATCTGAGAGTCATAGAAAGCAGGAAAAACAAAAAAGAAAGAGAGTTCGGTATTTTACCAGTGAAACGTTTCGTAGAATGAGCATAACAGTTTATTATGGTGTCAGAAAGATGGATAGAGAAAGGATGATAATTTCTATAGAAAAATGTGTCAAATGATCTCTTCAGAGGAGGAGATAAGCGCCTGAAGAGCTCATAAAGAGCAGCGTATTTATAGTAGCGATAGCACATAAAATAAGTGACACAACAGTTTGATGGGCAGAATGGGATTGGAGTCTTGGGGAGAGTCAGTGAGAGGAGGAGAGTTGACTAATCTAAAAGCCATTACCATCACCCTTTAAAGAAGAATTGAGCGAATGAAACCATTTCGCATACTGAGCTGGAGTGCTGTGAAGAAATTCTGAAGGTGACTCAGAACATAGAACCAATTAAAAGCTTGTTTAGTGATCTTTTCAAAAAAGGTCATTGTGGAAAATGTGTCAAGGACAAGAGAATGTGTCAGTTACGTATTTCCGTAAAAGATGTTATAGTTATGCGGAACAATATGACAAGCAGAAAGATAAAGGACATAGTTCTTTGAGACATGGAAGGAATCATGTTTCATATGCTCGAAATAGAAAGCCGAGAAGGATTACAGATCAGTTGCTCTAAGGACATCCTCTTAAGCAATAGCTATTTGCTGTTAATTGGGGTCCCTCTCAACATGAAATGTAATGAAGCATATACTCATCGGTATTGAAGTGGATAGGTGATGTAGTGAAAGAGAGATAATTATTAATGAAAAAGGAAGCAAAAAAAGTTGAGAACAGGACAAAACCCTGATAAATACATCTGCTGACACATTTAAGGGGTGAACAGTGATTATCTACAACTGAAAGGAAACCAAAGAGTATGTTACAGATATAAAAAGATAGATTCAGAAATAGAAAAATTTAAATCATCAAAGTCTAGTTCCAAACTTTATCAAAATCTTTCGACATGTTTAGCGCTGCAGCAAAAGATTCACAGAAATCCCGAAGAGCTGAGGACAAAGAGTCAGAGAAAAGAAACATTTCATCAGAAAATCACACCTTCGGGGGAAAAAAAAAAAAGATTTAAAAACATTTCCAAATTTCTCTATTTAATATGGACTCGAAACCTTTGAAAAGGAAAGAATATGGCGATAATTAAAGGAGGGGGGATTGTACTCCTTTTTCTTTCTAGCAGACTGCATTAATAGCTCATCTTTCAGCAAGAAGGAAAGATTAAAATCCCAAAACTTAGACAAAATAGCTTACTAGGGAAGTCAGTGTGATAAAAAGAACGACTTTAACGAACCACAGGAAGGATTTCATTGGGACCATTAGCTTTCTTTGTACTAAGCTAAAAGAAAGAAGGAATCTTTAAAAGAAATTACAATGCTAATTAAGTGAGTTGAAGGGAAGTGTGGGGGAAAAATAGCTCCCAGAATCCCCTAAAGTTTAATTAGATGCAAATTTTGAGCGAAAACTTCAGATTTAGGAAGACAGCAATGGTTCCGTTGGAAAAGGAAGACGCAGAGTTGGAATAGACATTTTTATCAGGGTTTCAGAAAGAGCTTAAATGAAAACAAGAAAGATTATAACATTCTGTAAGGAACTAACAGTTTATATATATATATATATATATATATATATATATATATATATATATATATATATATATATATATTATATATATATATATATATATATATATATATATATATACTATTATATAATATATATATATATATATATATATATATATATATATATATATATATATATATATATATATATATATATATATATATATATATATATATATATATATATATATATATATATATATATATATATATATATATATATATATATATATATATATATATATATATATATATATATATATATATATATATATATATATATATATATATATATATATATATATATATATATATATATATATATAAACTTAAATGAAATAAAAGTTGAAAAAAAAAAATTTCTTCAAAATTTAACTGAAAAAAAAATCTCACTTCAAAGTTGGCAGCAAAATCAAAATAAATAAATAAATAAATAAATAAATATAAATAAATATATATATATATATATATATATATATATATATATATATATATATATATATATATATATATATATATATATATATATATATATATATATATATGAATTTAATAACACATTACATGCTATTAAATATTTATAGTAAACATAAGGCGAAATGTTCCCATTAACTTAATTAAGAAAGTATAAAATATATAATATATATATAATAATAATAATAATAATAATAATAATAATAATAATAATAATAATAATAATAATAATATATTATAAATAATTATTATTATTATTAAATAATAAATAAATAAACAAAATAAATAAATTAAAAAAAAGCAAAAAATTAAAAAAAAAAAAAAAAAAAAAAAAAAAAAAAAAAAAAAAAAGCAAATAAATAAATAAAAAATAAAATAAAATAAATAAAATAAATAAAAACTTTTTCTGAATATGCTTTCTAAAATCAACATCTTTTCATTTGAAATACCTTTCATCGCTTCAAAAGGTAAGTGAATACTTTATATATATATATATATATATATATATATATATATATATATATATATATATATATATATATATATATATATATATATATATATATATATATATATATATATATATATATATATATATATATATATATATATATATATATATAGATAGATAGATAGATAGATAGATAGATAGATAGATAGATAGATAGATAGATAGATAGATAGATAGATAGATAGATAGATAGATAGATAGATAGATAGATAGATAGATAGATAGATAGATAGATAGATAGATAGATAGATAGATAGATAGATAGATAGATAGATAGATAGACAGACAGATAGATAGATAGATAGAGATAGATATATAGATAGATAGATAGATAGATAGATAGATAGATAGATAGATAGATAGGTAGACAAATAGATAGATAGATATAGGTAGATAGTGAGGACAGTCCTTTTGGCTGTTTCTTTTAAAATCGTTCCCCCTCCCCTCTTCTTTACTATGTGTGAAGCTTAAAAGTTAGTTCTTTACTTTCCACCACTGTAAATCATTAATTTTCTGTATCTCCTTTTTCAATATATTTCAATTTACAATTTTGCTGTGAAACATCATGCGTCAATCATAATTAATTTCTTTTCATTGTTAAAATAATACTTACAAATGCTTTAATCTTTAATTCATATAAAATCTTGAGTTTTAAATCTTGCGTCTTTTGCGGTTGTTCTTTCGGCTTGAAATACCATTTCTGTATTTCAGCACGTCGAGACAAAAGTTCTTTGCTGTATAATTCTTTCACTATCTTTAGCAAAATTCACTTTGCTAATTTCATACTTTTAAAGCAAAAATTAAAGCTAAGACAATTATTTATTCCTTTTATTATTACCCATTATCAAGTCCTTCATATAAAATATAGTGTTTGTGTGTGTGTTTCAGGTTGGGGGGTTTGGATGCAAAAAATGTAATACAATTAGTAAATGTGAAGCTTAACTTATTTTGAAGTAACATAAATGAAGGAACGATGTGATTGTAGACAACGAATAACCGAATGAAATATCAAAGTAATGACAAAATAAATTTGAGGCCCCAAATTCTCCTACAGTTGTAATTCAAGGATTATGACGTCACAATCACAAATGAAGAACCCCAAGAGAAATAGAGAATTCCTTAAGAAAAAGATTGATACAATTAAAGCACAATGAATTATGAAACGTAAGTATGAATGGCGACAAGACCTAAAGAAAGAAACATTATTACAATCAATTTCGTCTTTTCAAAAACAAGCGATAAAGTATACGACGAATGTTTTCATAAAGAGAGGAAGAAGAATTCTGTAAAGTAGAAACTCTTTCGCAAGATTTTACAGCAAGTGACAAGGTTGCTTCACAAAGCTCTTTTTGGGCATGTTTAGTTGGAGGATACTCCCCTCTATATATATATATATATATATATATATATATATATATATATATATATATATATATATATATATATATATATATATATATATATATATATATATATATATATATATATATATATATATATATATATATATATATATATATATATATATATATATATATATATATCGTAAGAGTTCAATTTTTCAAACTCTTATGTTCCTTTTACTAAAATATATCATGTTATCGATTTAATTTGTGAATGAATATTTAAATTGTAAATATCTCCAATTCATTCACAACAATCTTCAAACGCGTATTTATTTAAAATGTTAGATTTATATTTTGTTTTATGCTCTGTTAATTTTTATATACATAATGATTTAAACATTGTAATAATAGTAAAACTATTTATATAATTGTAATAATAATCGTAGACGTTTTAAACTCTACGATTATAAAAGAAAGGGTTAAACCATGAATAATGGTCATTCAAGACTGTTAGCGCAAGATAGAAGTTAACTCCAGAATAGAAGACTCAACTAGAAGGAGAATTAAATGGAGCTCTTGACCATTAGGTGAGAATAAGCCTCTGACGATTAGGTGGAGGATAATCCATCTACAAGAACTTAGAAACGAAACAGTCTTCTGGAACTCTTGACCATTAGGTGAGAGTAGACCTCTGACCATTAGGTGGAGGATATTTCTCTCTAGTCATTCAAAGATTAGACTGTTTCTTGAGAAGACAATTCTACTAAGAAACCTTCAGAAGAGAAGTGAACATCGTTACAACTAGAGTCGTGAACCTATCGAAAATCCTTCGAAGAGAAATGATGAACGCCTTTAAACTCGGTTACTATATTATCACGCTACCTATGTAGCATTATTTCAACGTCGAGATGGGATAAGACAATAAAACGTCGAGATGAGATGAAGACAAGATAACAAAGCAGCGGTGGGACCAAAACAACAAACCATCGAGATAAAAACAATTGGTGGCAGCGGTGGGACTGATACAAACATCTTTACAATTGGAGGCAGATAGAATCAGGAGGTACTTTCTTCTCTTAGATTCATATGTTGTTCTTATTCAATTGATTGTCGTCTTCCGAATTAATCCTCATCTCTGGATAGTCATTCTTTTTATAGTTTTTCGGCTCATCTCTACTACAATCTTTAGTATAATATACAATTCTTTACATATAAAAAAAAGTGTTAAAATTTGAAGTTCAATTTATGAATGGGAAATTCCATTCATAAACTTAAATTTTCACGTGATATATTTTTAAAAGAAAATAAGGAAAGTTCACTTCATTACAGAAATTGAACTTTACAATATATTATATATATATATATATATATATATATATATATATATATATATATATATATATATATATATATATATATATATATATATATATATATATATATATATATATATATATATATATATATATATATATATATATATATATATATATAATGAAAAACATCTTTCAAAACAATTATTTGAAATGTCGTTTAAAAGAGAAGAGTCGAATTTGTTCATAGAATGAATGAATGCTGGATCGAATAAAATAAAAAAGTATTAAAAAGATGTGTAAAACGGCTACTTGCAAAGAATGATGTTACAATACCCATTGTTTACTTTTTTTTAGTAATATATATATATATATATATATATATATATATATATATATATATATATATATATATATATATATATATATATATATATATATATATATATATATATATATATATTAGTCAACAAGATCGGATCATACGAGGAGAAAAAAAAGCAAGGGAGACAGGTCTAGCAACCCGTTCCTGTAATTACACTGCTAACCACTTGCAACAACTTCAGGACCAGCATTGGAAACCATAGCTCTGAGAAGCATTATCTTCCGGAGAGTTCTAGGAGAAAGTGTTTAGAGGTTAGATGGAAGACGATGCTAGTCCTACTGAAAGGGTGAAAACCCTACCTGCGAGGTCAAATAAAACTCAAAAGAGTAGCTCTGAAACCACCGAGCCGAAAAGCATGATCTTTAAGAGAGTCTCTCTAGGAGAGAGAGATTCTTAAGAGTACATGTATTTAAGATACTGGTCTTACTGACAGGGAGAAGCCACTTCCTGGTAGAAGATAAAGAATATATATATATATATATATATATATATATATATATATATATATATATATATATATATATATATATATATATATATATATATATATATATATATATATATATATATATATATATATATATATATATAATATATATACATAAGACTGATGTTACAATACCTATTGTTTATTTTTAAAATATTATATATATATATATATATATATTATAAAAAATATAATAATATATAATATATATAAAAAATATATATATATATATATATATATATATATATATATATATATATATATATATATATATATATATATATATATATGGGAAGCTGTGATGTTGGATTTGTACTTTTTACTTAAGATGACCCAGATCAAGATTCAGCTTCCACTATGATTACCTTATACTATTACAAGACAAAAGAAAAAAAAAAACTCACTGCAACAATTAACAATTTATTCTATTATATCAGATACGTATTCAAGGTAATTTATTTATTAAACCACTTAGATAATAAGTCACAATCAAAACCATTGCTAAATTAATTCAAAGTATTCTTAACAAACATGTATATTCATTGTGGGTTCCGTCCTGTTTCTTTTCGAAATTCCACCTAATCAAAAAAATGCCTCAGAGCCATAGTTGCCGGTTAAAGAAATTTCCAAATAATATATAAAATAAAATTCAGTTTATGAAATAAAATAAAATAAAATACATTTACAATAAAATAAAACAAAATACATGTACAATAAAATAAAATAAAATAAATTTAGTATCAATATATTCTGGAGATGAATTCAAATATATATATATATATATATATATATATATATATATATATATATATATATATATATATATATATATATATATATATATATATATATATATATATATATATATATATATATATATATATATATATATATATATATATATATATATATGCCGTTGAAATTAGAAATGTGCGAGTTTTTTTTTTTTTTACAAATTAGACTTTCAACACCATTTAATAGTTTATTCTTTCATCTGTTTTTTTCCTGAAGTTATGTAAATTCTATCTCAACTATTTCTCAAGTTGCAGGGTATGTGTAACAAATGTTTATTGAATACAATACAAAAGCTTCGACGTAAATCTTATTTTTTTTTCCTTATCAAAATATTTGACTTATACACACGTTTTTCCACGACTCACACTGAAACCTGTTTTGTGATATAAACAGTGTGAAACTTACACCACATCTTTCCACAGTGTGATCCTTTGGGGAAAGATAACAAGAAAAAAAATATCAAGAATATAAGTACATAGATATTTCTTGAGTTGTGCTTCAGAATGTATTATTAAAAATATATGAAAGATTAAATATCCATAGTAGATAAAAAGAAGCCGATTTTTGAAGAATTAAAAAAAACTAAGGTTTTTTTCTCTGTTCCAATTAGGAATACGAGAAAGGTCAGATTTCTATTACTCCAAAAGCTATTCTCCAAGCATCAATTAGTTAAAGTAAAAAAAAATGTTTCTTTCTATTACTTATTTTAACTTACTATTATAAATATGATAAATATTTTAATAAAATTTTTTTTTGGGCTTCGGCTACAACTCCAGAACTACCCTAAACTTTTACGGAGCAGCGGCTTTCTATCCAGCTACGACTCCGCAATGCTGCTAAAAAGTTAGCTAGAAGTGAGTCAGAAGGTGGAATTGGTATGGAATCGCCTAAATTGGAATCAGAATCAATGGTTTGATAGAAGAGCTCAGCTTTAGCAGATGATAATGAAAACAGTCAGATTGTCGGAAAAAAACTTTGAGGAAGGGAAGAAGAAAAACTAGAGTATGAACTGAACCAGAAAAAAACACGAGAAATCCAACTAAGAAAAGAGTTTTTTGTGCTTATAATAAATTCGTCAGAATCGGAAATAAAATTTTAAGCAGCATGATTTATTAGAGTTCAAAGACGAAGATAATTCCTGAAGTCAGAGCTCTTGCGACGAACAACACGATAAAAATAGTAGTTAA
>SEYY01007537.1:25000-30000 GCA_009176605.1 Armadillidium nasatum
ATTATAAAAGCCTGTAGTGTTAGACTATTTGGTTCAAGAACTATTAAAAAGATAAATTTAATAAACAATAAATAAGATACTTGTGTATTTTACCTAAAAATTAATTATTTCACATGATAAAAAATGTTGCGTTAAAACAAATTTTAAAATTTAAATTTAAAAGAATAATTCCTATAAACATTACTTTCCAGTGATCACTCCTACTATTATTTTTGGGAAATAGCGGCTGTTTTAAGGACACCTATTGCTAGAGTTAATAAAGAATGATAATGATAATAATACTTAATAATAATAATAAATAATAACGATAATTTTATTATTATTAATAGTATTATTATTATTATAGTTTTATTATTATTATTATTATTAATAATAATAATAATAATAATAATATAATAATAATAATAATATATAATAATAATTATTATTATTAATAGTATTATTATTATTATTATTATTATTATTATTATTATTATTATTATTATTATTATTATTATTATTATTATTTAATATACTTAAAACAGAACAAACAAAAAAAATTAAAATTCTCGATAATAAATTATTTTACTTTCTTTTAATAACATGTTGCTAAAAAATTCAAAAGGTAAAAATTCTCCCACCAAAAATTTCCAAGAAGCGACTCTCAAGAGGAGAATCCTACACCCTTCTGAGTCACCAGAATGACTTTAAGCTTCCCCCATCTTAGAGTCGGTTGAATATAATGATACTCTTTCTGAGAATATAATATGATTCTTCTACCGACAAAGGGAGGAGGGAGGAGGGAGGAGGGAGGAGAGGGAGGAGAGATGGGAGGATTTCTGTTAACAAAAAAAAAAAAAAAAAAAAAAAAAAAAAAAACTTATTATCGATTTTTTATTTATTTATTTATTTATTTATTTTATTTTTTGGTTATAATATTTATTATTTTCATAGTGGAATAATTATATATATATATATATATATATATATATATATATATATATATATATATATATATATATATATATATATATATATATATATATATATATATATATATATATATATATATATATATATATATATATATATCTTTCCTAGACACTGAAGCATAAAACTCTTTTCCAGGAAAGAAAAAAAAACTGTTTTGATTATTCATAAAATAAAAAAAATAAAAAATAAAAAATAAAAAATAAAATTCTTCAGAAATTTTGATAAAAAAAATAGAAAAATAAAAATTTATGAATTCTTCCCTCTATATTAAATACAAACTATTTTTGATTTTTAAATTTTTTTTATTTATTTATTATTTTTTTTAAACCGTCTGAGCTCTTTTCTAATTTCATTTACTATGTAAATAATTTATAATTCAATGTTAAACATTCAGATGGCATAGTCAGTGTTCGGTATCACGGTGCGTTATTTTGGTAATTTTAATTATTTTTCTTTCTTTTCGTTTACTTTAAATTTTATTTTCACATTTATCAAAATGAAACCTCAAAATTTGGATTTGCACACAAAATCTGATGTTACTTTTACCAACAATTTTCTATAATACATATATTATTATTATATATTTATTATAAAATATATATTTTTACCTTTTCAGTAACAGAAAAATGAATTTTAGATGCATTTTCAACAGAATTAATAAAGCAAATCCTACATATAACCCACTCAGATGAGTTCCTGTCCTAGAATTGGGCAATGCACGCGAGATGTGAATTTTTAAATTAAATACATAAAAAGCAAGAAAATAAATTAAAAATTAAAAATTAAAAAAAATAAAAAACTTTTTTATAAAAGGAGGAAGCATAATCTTTCCTAATATTTAAAATGTACTAAATATTAATATCAGTCAATTTAAAGGGAGTGTGAGGTACAGTCGTGAACAAAAGTTCGTTCCTATTAAGCTGGAAATAAATATTTATATAAAATGGATACATAGTTTCAACAAAGAAATTTTCACAATATCAAATTTAAATTTAAAATTTAGCCACAATGCTTAAATCTCTCAAACAAATTTTTTCCTTCATTAATATTTCAGTGGATGCGGATATTATTATTATTATTTTTTTATTATTAATATAAATAGGAAAGGATTATTTATTCTTTTATTTATATTTAAAAAAATTACATATTATTAATAAAGGATTAATTAATTATTCTATTATCTTTATAATTTTTAATTATTTATTATTAAATTAGTTTATTCTTTAAATATAATAAATATATTGCAAAATAAACTTTATTAATTCACAGATTTTTTACTTTTATTTATTTATTTTTTTCCTTTTCTAATACAGGTCGAAAATAAACAGAAATAAATTTTTACAGTAATAAAAAAAATCAATAAAAAAAAAAATCTATGGATATTTTAAGTATACAAATATATAAAGACCAGTTTCCATAAAGTAAATATCATTCGCATTATTAATTTAATAATACCAGAAGCGAGAAGCAAAAATATTATATTGAATATATGGTAACTCTTCGAAGATGGGCTGAGAAAGATTTGACTTGATGCTTACTTTGGTCAATGAAGGAGTTAACAGAACGATTGCAGGATATATAATCCTGTGCTGTGAGAAAGATGTAGACCGTTACAGGAAGATGATATAGCATGGCTGCAAACTTAGAAACTCAAGTTTTAGAACCAAAGAAGGGATACCATCATTACCATAAGTCATTTTTATGTTAATCTCAGAGAATGCTGATATAACAATTTGAAAAGATTAAAATGTTATGCATAAATGAGTTGGAAGGAGGTGGAGGAAGAAAAATAACTCCGGAATGAACAAAAAATAGAATATACAGACAAAGTTTGAGAGGAGAGTTCATCATCATCAGAGGGTAAAACAGAAATTAAAGAAGAGAAAATTAAGAAGAAAAGTTGGGAAGATATTTTTTTTTAAGGAAAATACCAGAAAAAAAGAGAGGAAGAGAATTCTGAAAGAATATTATATTTTCTACAATGGAAGAAGGTTTCAATGTAAGGGAAAATAGGTTTGGCATGCCTAGAAATAAAATATAAGCAGCATGGATTTTTGGAGTCAGAGAATGATGGTAATTCTGAAAGCAGCTTTCCACCAGCGATGAATTACCACGAGAACATGAATAGTTAAAACAAGGTTAATTAGTTATAGTTGAAGGAAAAAAATAGTCCCAATTAGAAGTGGCTCCTGGACAAGCCTGTTAACACTCCTGTCAACGAAAGTGTGGAAATGAAACACGCGAAAGGGTACTAGACATTGAGCATAGGAATGCAAAGAAATGTTCCACACACCCTGTTGGAATATATATATATATAAATATATATATATATATATATATATATATATATATATATATATATATATATATATATATATATATATATATATATATATATATATATATATATATATATATATCAAGAAGCAGATAATAATTATAAAATACATAATATCAAAAATATTAATTTATATAATTTGCATTAGTATATACACCTTTATCAATTTATACAACTGCATTTTATAAGAGAATCACAAATTGCAAATGTGTATGTTAATTTTTATGCTAAAGTTATGCTGATGCAGATGAAACATATATATATATATATATATATATAATATATATATATATATATATATATATATATATATATATATTATATATATATATATATATATATATATATATGTATACATATAGTTGTATGCTCATTACAGGGGTGTTGTTCGCCCCTGTATGTAGTATGCCTCACACATCTACGGTTGTTCCAAACATACAGCTTTCTCGAAAAGGTGGAATCTAGAGTTCTTCATCTAATAAACTGTTTTACTCTTACTAACTCTCTCGAATCTCTTTCTGCGTCGAACTGTTCCGTCACTCTCTCTATACTATCGCCATGGCAACAGACACTGATCTTCTGAACTCTCATGTCGCATACCTCCTCCAATGAGAAGGGCTCGCGTGACACGACTTACTACACAGACTCATCATTTCTCTGTCCAACTCGCCGACTCCAGACTTAACCACTATGCTCAATCTTACATGTACTCTACTAGTAAAGTCTGGAATACACTCTCTTTATCTGTTTTCCCAACTTCCTTTGACTTGCAGACATTTAAAAGCCGTATATAGGAACATGTCAGCCATTAACGGCCAAATTTCTGGTATTTCCCCAAATCTGGAAATCGGAAGGTCTCTGACTTTGTTCACCAGAGGGTATATATATATATATATATATATATATATATATATATATATATATATATATATATATATATATATATATATATATATATATATATATATATATATATATATATATATATATATATATATATATATATATATATATATAGCACCAATTGAGAGTTGCATGAAACTGTCTAAAGACAAACTCTTTTATTTATATAGAAGAGAAATTGATTTTTTTATTCTCAGAAGATTTAGGAAAGGAAAAAAATTTCCATATCAATCTTTTTTGATTAAAATTTTGGAGGAAATTTTTGATGAAGTGGCACTAAAAATAAATAAATAAAAAAAAAAAATTTTAAATGGAAATTCTTGTTAATGTTTAAAATTTAAATATATTTCGTGGTTTTGAAACAAATTATTATTATTATTATTATCATAATATTGGTGGTGGTAGTAGTAGTATATATATATTTTATTCACCCATCAGGCAATTTAAACTTATTTCGTCAAACAAAAAAAAGCTAAATGATAATGTTTATTATTATTAATATTACTATTACTATTATTATTAATATTACTATTATTATTATTATTATCATTATTATTATTGTGTCATTACTGGATCAGAGTAGTGAAATCAGATTTACATAAAAATCACAGAAATATACTTTAAATAAAATGGAGTGAAGCAACAAAATTAAAAATAATGAATCTAATAGAAAATTTTTTTATGGAGCTGCAAAATATTAAGCGATCCTAAATGCTTTTAACTAGACCCTAGGGGGTTCCCAAATTTTTTTTTGGTTTGTGAACCCCTGAATCCTAACTTTACGTAT
>SEYY01007537.1:35000-37500 GCA_009176605.1 Armadillidium nasatum
TAAAGTAATTAGTTTTAAGCTTCCTGAAAGAAGTCGAAGATCTTGAACCAATAACAAAAAGATATATAACTAATTACTTTACATTTATATTCACATAACCACACAATAGTTTCATTTTCAGTACATACGGCCTTTTGCAGTATCATCTACGTGCATATATATATATATATATATATATATATATATATATATATATATATATATATATATATATATATATATATATATATATATATATATATATATATATATAGACACAACCTTTCCCACAATCATGGGGTGGTGTGTACAGCAGGCCACATCCATTCAAACACTATCCCTTAACAGCTCCTTGACATTGCTCATCTAAGTTCTCCTCAGTCTCCCCCAATTTCTCACACCATCCACTTCTGAAGCAAATACCTTTTCAGCCATTCTCTCTTCATTCATCCTACAAACCTGCCTAAATCATCTCAGTATACTCTGTTCAATTCTCTCAACCATACTCCTTCTTCACCCATACATTTCCTTTGTTCTAGAATTCCTGACTCTATCCATTCAAACTAACACCACAAACCCTCCTCAGACCTTTCATTTCGAAAACTTCTATTTTTTTCTCTTCCTCGTGTTCAACCTTCATACTTCGCTCCCATACATAACCACCAGTACACAATATCCCTCAAACATTCCCACCTTTACCTCCCATGATAATCTTCCTCTACTCCAAATATTCCTTAAACCACCCAACACCTTCTTCCACTTCTCTAATTCTCTGTTCAATTTCATCGCCCATATTAAAGTCTCCCTCTCCAAAAATCACCCCCAGATACTTAAATAAAGTACTCTCTCCAATCTCCCAATACCCATCTTAAACTGTAAATCATCTCCCTCATTCACACTTTATCAATGAATAAAATAAAATAACCCCGGAGACATTACACAGGCCTGTCTTCGACCATTATTTACATTAAAAAAAAACTCAGTCTCCATTCTGTTTACTCTCACACATGCTCTACTTCTCCTATGTAATGCTCTAAAATACCTTTCCATACCTTCTCCTCGATTTCATACTCACTCAGAACCTCCCACAGTTTATTCCTATCTACTCTATCATAAGTTTTTTCTAGATTCATAAAGCACATGAACATCCTTCCTTTTGTCTTTACTTTTCTCCTCAATCATTCTTAATGTATAAACTTGATTCATACAAGACTTTCCTTCTCTGAAACACCTCTTTCGGCCGGTGCCAGATTCGAAAAATCTGGCAACCTAAGCCAGAACGGGTTTTTGATTTGCCATGCAAATCACTCAGCTCAAATTGACCTCACGCTCTTTCCTGATACCATTTTGGGGGTTCAACCCATTGAAATTGGCCTCAAGTCTGGGGAAGGGGCCCCCACGGGGGCCCCGTGAACCCCCCAAAAATGGTATCAGGAAGTTGCCTGAGTTTGCAAAATCGCTGCGTTCACCTCACTTTTTTTCCTGACCATTTTCTTTGCGGTTCAGTCCCACCTGAAATTTGTCTCGATCTTGGGGGTCTGGGGGTCTGGGGGTCCGTGGGCCCGCGTGGGTCCGTGAACCGACAAAGAAAATGTCAGGAAGGTCTCTGAGAATGCAGGATTGCACGCAAATGCAGAAAAGACCGTTAGGGACAGGTTGCCAGATTTTTCGAATCTGGCACCGGCCGAAAGTGATCCCTATACTACTCTTATCATCCATTCTACCACATTCACCTCTCCGGTTAACTGCATCTCTCCACTTATTCTATCCAAACCTTTCTCACTTTCCTCAATGCTTTACCTATTTCTTCTATCTTAATTCCTCTCTCAAACTCACCCACTATCCCTCACCCATTCCTCATATATATATATATATATATATATATATATATATATATATATATATATATATATATATATATATATATATATATATATATATATATATATATATATATATATATATATATATATATATATATATATATATATATATATCTCCCCTCCGGCTTCTTAAATCCTTTACACTTTGCAGCATTCATCATATTTCAGAACGTATTTTTATTTTTATTTTATTTTATTCTTTCTTTATTTATTTTAAAATGGTAGCAAAAAACAATTCTCTCTTCAGTCTATACTACGCTTTTGAGATTAAAACTGAATTATATATATATATATATATATATATATATATATATATATATATATATATATATATATATATATATATATATATATATATATATATATATATATATATATATATATATATATATATATATATATATATATATATATATATATGTGTGTATGTGTGTGAGCAAAGGTCATAGATCTTGATGCCACACACTAAATTCAATTTAATGAAAGGCCAACTTCAGAAACATGAAGTTTAAAATTGAGTTGTTCGTAAAAATCGAAGAAAGTGAAAAGAAAAATTAAGCATTCAATCATTGGCAGAACAATTTCAAGGTGAAGGAAAACAGATCAATGCTCATTAATAAAAAAAAATATGAAGCATG
>SEYY01007537.1:42500-55000 GCA_009176605.1 Armadillidium nasatum
AATAATAATAATAATAATAATAATAATAATAATAATAATAATAATAATAACAATAATAACAATAATAAAAATAATAATAATAATAATAATAATAATAATAATAATAATAATAGTAAACTTATAGCAGTAAATAATATTTGTAATAAAAAAATAATAAAATGCTATATAATAATAATAATAATAATAATAATAATAATAGTAATAACATTACTCTTAATAATAATGATAATAATAAAAAAATTATGTTAATAATAATAATATTAACTTATTATATGTATAAAATAGTATTAACAAAGATAATATAATAATATTTGCAAATTAACAGTACCAGTAGCAGTATTGGGATTTTTTGCTCAATTAAAGAAATATTTTACTACATTTTATATTGGGGTATTATAATCGCTAAAGGTTCCATTTTCACCTAAATGACGGTAATAAAATTGTTAAAATATATATATATATATATATATATATATATATATATATATATATATATATATATATATATATATATATATATATATATATATATATATATATATATATATATATATATATATATATATATATATTATTTATTTCAGTATCACCTTTCCCACTTTCGTGGGGTGGTGCTTTTTTTTTATACTCAGCACTATATCCCGCATGATGAAAGGTGGTGTCGGCTGCAGAAAGTATTCATATTCCTGCAACCGTACATGGGAATATTTTCTGCAGCCGACACCACCCTGCATCATACGGGATATGGTGCTGAGTATAAAAAAAAAAAAACCACCCCACGAAAGTGGGAAAGGTGATAGTGAAATATATATATATATATATATATATATTATATATATATATATATATATATATATATATATATATATATATATATATATATATATATATATATATATATATATATATATATATATATTGTTACGTAACTGTTTATAAGAACAGAAGGATATTAAAATTGTTCCACTTTGGATCGTCCTCACGACTATCCCTTTTGTCTGCAATCGTCGAACTCAGTAGTCGGTTATCCTGAAGACTAACTCCTTATGACTGTCCCTCCGACCAGTTACTAAGTGTTCCAATTATCAATACTTCCTCTTCTCATCCGTAGGGTTCTTTTGTAATTCTTTCGCTTGCTGTTCTCTAAGGGTTTTATACGTAGATATTTCTCAAATACGCCACGGGTGTACAAGAGAAAATAGAGGAAGATTGAGATTAGATGAACTAACTGATCGCCCTTACGACTGATCTCTTTATCTGCAATTGCCGAACTCAGTCGATGGTTATCCTGAAGACTAACTCTTTAAAATTGTTCCTGCAATCAGATATTAAAAGTTCCAATCCTCAATGATTCCTCTTTCTGATCCGTGGTGTTCTTTTATACATTTATAACTGTTGACTAGGGTTTACAATTAAATTTTCCTTCAGAGACTTGATAGTTGCATTTCCTTCAAAACCAGCAGTATGACTAATGTTAAAAATCAATAGTTTTAACATTATAAAAAGAAAACAAAATATAAAATAGAAATTATAAAAATATAAATAATTCCTATATATATAAAAAATCTATTCATATTTTAAATGCATTCCACATTTAAAATATAAATAAAATATACAACAAGATATATAATAAGGCATCTTTTCCATGCTTCGCGAATTAAAATAATAAAAGCATCATTCCCATGCTTCACAATTTTCAATAATTATCGATAACGTAATATATATATATATATATATATATATATATATATATATATATATATATATATATATATATATATATATATATATATATATATATATATATATATATATATATATATATATATATATATATATGTGTGTGTGTGTGTGTGTGTGTGTGTGTGTGACTTCGAAACTTTTCATATAATTATCTAATTTTATTCAAATCTGATGTACCGTACAAGAAGTCAACTATGGACAGTTACAATTTTTTTTTCACTTCTTTCGATGTGTATCAGGACTTGTCGGCCTTTAATCTAACCAGGTTCCCGATTTTATCTCAAACTCTGATGAAAAGTTAATAGGCCTCTGGCTTTGCCCACCATTTTTGAAATAAAAAATTTTTTATTAACGTCAATTGCAAGTGGTTGAAATCACTAATTCCAACATCATTTTTTTTTTTAATGAGTTCAGGACAATTCTTTATACTCTTCCCCCCCCCCTCCCCCCATTGCATTATATGCAACCAGACTCAAATCCTTTATCAAGTCAGTGAGTTCTATTATACTTCTTCGGTTCAGTAGGTCTGCTTTATAAAACCTTTAAATCATGTAAAGAAAATTCATTACGACACCTTTTTCTCAAAATTAAAGGTAGGTGCTGAACACTTAAAGTTAATCTTAACTTTCTATAATTATGACCTTAATTTGTTAGAATTAGGAGCTGTTCGTCCATATTCTGAAGATAATTACTAGAAAATTGTTGATTTTTTGTCCCGTTTCTGTTTTTATACTCAGTAGGATGAAACTCAGTAGGATGAAACTCAGTTCTGCTTAGCTCTATATTAAGTTCAACAACAGGGGCATAGTTTACCAAAATTCTCAAAAGAAACCGATCTTCACTTTTCCTCTTTTCAATATGGTGCAGATAGCTGTGGATCGGTTGCTAATCTTCAAAGGTGATAATTCTGTTCAGCAGGACACTGTTTAATAGTATCCATACCTACTCAGGTTTCATGAGTACCCTTCAACATATTAGAAGACTTCTAAGTGGACCCAAATTGTCGGCAGGTTAATAAAATGGTGTTCCTCTGAGGCTGTTGCATTGCATCAAATACACAACGCACCTGCCCTGCATAAGTATCCTGGTAAGGATATTTTTCTCCCTTGAACGTTGAATTACCTTATAAATAGTTGCATTTCTCACGACGATCACTCATTGAAGCTCGAGAAGCACAATGCACATACCTTTCATCTATTAAGTTACAATTTGAAAGCTTTTATCATGTATTAAATTAAGACTTTACAACACGTTAGTGTTACCGAGATAATGTCCACTATTCATTATCCTGCATAAATTTATAACGACTCACAGTTTCATAGGGAACTGATAATTATGCTGCACTGTCTCATTACTTTCTTCGATTTGTCAATTCTCGTGTTTTGCATTGACGATGTCCTTTATTCTTCCAATACTTTCTGTAATTTGAGGATTTCATATTTTAGCTGAACAAATTTTGACATCACAATTATTTCAAAACTTATCTTTCAATTTTTTGAATACAACCTAAATTTGTATTTGTGTGTAGTATTTTATAAAAACATATATTATTTTTTTTATATCACCTCTGGTGGGCAAAGGCCAGAGGCCTACCAAACTCCACCAGAGTTGAAGGGATGACTAAATCGTAGCTGGTTAATGGCCGGCATTCCCAATACACGGCGTTTGAAGAAGTGCAAATCCAAGGAAGTTGGGAAAATAGATCTACCTAGAAAATATATATATATATATATATATATATATATATATATATATATATATATATATATATATATATATATATATATATATATATATATATATATATATATATATATATATATATATATATATATATATATATATATATATATATAGTAATACTCAATTCAAATGTTAAAATAAATTACACAAAAGAAATAAAATTGTTTTAATGCAATTGTTATAATTAACTCTAAATAAATATTTCATTTATTTTTAGATAAAAAATATATATTTTTTAAAATGAATATTATTATTGTTTATTCAAAATTATCAAAGGAATAATTACCACATTTAACTTGTAAGAAAGAAAAATAAATTCTTGGTTCTATTATAGTTCGTCGTTTATATTTCTGATTATATAATAAATGCATGGCACACGAACATACGTTTACGTCTTTCGTACCCCCGACCCATGAGTGGTGGATAAAATAATTGTTATATATATATATATATATATATATATATATATATATATATATATATATATATATATATATATATATATATATATTTTGTATACCATATTTGTATACCATATCACTAACCTATACACTTACACTTGCACACACACAAATACGTTAAATACTCACACAGACACAAACACATATTATCAATACATTATATTTTATAAAAATTAGTTAATTTAGATTTCTAAATTATTAAATATAATATATATATATATATATATATATATATATATATATATATATATATATATATATATATATATATATATATATATATATATATATATATATATATATATATATATATATATATATATATATATATATATATATATATATAATGAATTTCTAAACTGTTATAAATAATTATAATTAATATATTATGATGTCAATTAAAAGGATGGAAAATGAAAATCTCGAAAGTTGGATTTTGAGAAATTTGATCCTTTGCCAATTTAAACTTTGGAAATCCAAAACTTATCCAAAACTTGAGAAACATCATCCGAAAGTGTGAATCTCTCTCAGGAATAGAACTTCACTACGATCTTCGCTTATAAAGACGAAGATCCTATTCCGCGAAGAGTAGGTGTTGAATCTTCGTATATGAAATGAAATTATCTATTCATCTTGTTTAAGTTATTTAAATAAATAAAAAAAGTTTTTGTTTATATGATTTTAACGTAATTTCTAAGAATAATAATGATAATAATAATAATAATAATAATAATAATAATAATAATAATAATAATAATAATAATAATAATAATAATAATAAAATAAGGAAGTTGAGTAAAACAAAATAACGAATATTCGCACATTAATATATATATATATATATATATATATATATATTATATATATATATATATTATATATATATATATATATATATATATATATATATATATATATATATATATATATATATATATATATATATATATATATATATATATATATCTTCATAAGGTATCATTATATTATTTTATTTTTTTTCGATTTATCAGGGCTACAAAGTCGTTTATTTCTGGTCTGTTCCAATTCAGGAAGGCTCCGTGATTTTAGAATTACCAAACCCCTGGTTCCGGATCAGACTCCAGCAGGGAATCCCTTTTTCATTTTACTCATAATTTGAAATATTAAAAATATTTTATAATAAGGAAATATTTACCCTGGCTATACACAGATTTTTTTTTTTTTTTTTTTTTTTTTGGGGGGGAGGGGTTTCTATCTGGCTCCAGATTAAATATTTTAAAATAAGGAAACATTTACCCTGGCTATACTCCGATTTTTTTGGGGTGGGGGGGGGGTTTCTATCTGGCTCCAGATTCACCCCAAAACATTGCGGATCGATTACTTCGGATCCGGATCTGCGGCCCTGGGAACGTTAAGTTTGATATCACTATTGACACGTAATCGATGGTGAGTGGTTTATAATTTGATTTTCAATTTCGAGGAATTTTTTTTCCTCATGTTCAAAATGCAAATTAAGTAATATATAGACCATAGGGTTTGATATTAATCTATGAATTCTAGGGTTTGATATTAATCTTTGAGTTCTAGGGTTTGATATTAATCTATGAACCCTAGGGTTTGATATTAATCTATGAATTCTACGGTTTGATATTAATCTATGAGTTCTAGGGTTTGATATTAATCTATGAACCCTAGGGTTTGATATTAATCTATGAACTCTAGGGTTTGATATTAATCTATGGACCCTAGGGTTTGATATTAATCTATGGACCCTAGGGTTTGATATTAATTAATGGAACCTAGGGTTTGATATTATTCTATGAGCCCTAGGATTTGATCTTAATCTATGGACACTAGGGTTTGATATTAATCTATGGACCCTAGGGTTTTAAATTAATCTATGAACCCTAGGGTTTGATATTAATATATGACCCCTAGGGTTTGATACTAATCTATGAACCCTAAGGCTTGATATTAATCTATAAACCCTAGGGTTTGATATTAATCTATGGACCCTAGGGTCTGATATTAATGTATGGACCCTAGAGTTTGATATTAATACATGGACCCTAGGGTTTGATATTAATCTATGGACCCTAGGGTTTGATATTAATCTATGGACACTAGGGTTTAATATTAATCTATGGACCCTATTTTTTGATATTAATCTATGGACCCTAGGTTTTGATATTAATCTATGGACCCTAGGGTTTAATATTAATCTATGGACCCTACAGTTTGATATTAATGTAAGGAAAACAGTGGGGTTTGATATTAATGTATGGACCCTGAGAAAATCTTTAAAGAGTTTCCCTTTCTCGATGGAAGCAAAATTTTGCTTAAAAAAAATAAATAAATAATAACAACAACAACAACAACAACAACAACAACAACAACAACAACAACAACAACAATAATAATAATAATAATAATAATAATAATAATAATAATAATAATAATAATAATAATGTCAGATTGCACTTTAACATACTTAAATATTACAAAAACTACTAAACGTACATTAAAAAGGATAACATTTTTGAATTCCTTGAAGAGTTTTGATAATGAAACTTATGAAAGATGTGAAAATAAGTTTTAAAAAAAAAAAAATATTGGTTTTTTTTTTTTTTTTTTTTTTTTTTTTTTTTTTTTTTTTTTTTTTATTATTTATTAAATCGATACAATCGATATGCAAGCCAATTATTTTTAATTTTATTATTATAATAATAATTATGAATATATATTTTTTATTTTTAATATATTATTTTAGTAGATGCATGGCACACGAACTTTTTCATACGGGGGGCTCTGCCCCCCGTGCCCCCGACCCGTGTGATGATGATATATATCTTTCGATTAATCGATATCGATTTATAGTGTCGTTGATTTGGACGGGTTGCCTTGCAAGCTTAACCGAGAGATGGATTGTGGGCGTGGTATGCTACCCTGCCAAACGTACGAATGTCGTATTAAATAAATATAATTTGGTAATTATTAAAATTATTATAATATTTATTTTTTTACTTCACAATTTTTCACACTTAAAATTCGGCAAGAATTCCAAAAATGTTATCCTTTTTAATGTGCGTTTAGTATTTTGTTAAATATTTAAGTATGTTAAACTGCAGTCTGGCCTAATAATATTAATAATAACTTGGGAAAAGATTATTTACAATGAAATAAAAATTTTATTTTCATTTCTACAGCATGTCAATAAACTTTTAATATATATATATATATATATATATATATATATATATATATATATATATATATATATATATATATATATATATATATATATATATATATATATATATATATATATATATATTGTACAAACAAACTAATTAAAATTAGTCAAAACCATCGGTCGACATAATTCTCTAAACCGGCAACATTTATAACCAATTTAACATACTATAGCGTTGCTACTTAAAATAATTTCTTTTTACTTGTACACACACACGCACGAACACAAAAAAGTGAGGCTAGAGCTATAGGATGATAATTGGAAGGATCAGAGTGGCTACCTTACTTAGGGATCAGCTGAGGACGTGCGTGCTCCCAGTAATGAATGAAAGTATTTGTATTAAGGCCTAGAAAATAGAGTTGAACGATGACAGGTGCAAACCCAGACGCACGCTCCTTCGGAACACTGTTAAGAATGTCAGCAGGATCATTAGCCTTCCTGACATTCACAGATCTCCGGATCTCATGGCACCCGATCATGAGTAATCACTGGTATATATAAAGAATACCTGAGAGGAGAAGAAGAAAGAGGAAAAGAAGGAGTAGTAGGAAGAGTGCCAGAATTGTCAAGGGTAGGATTTGATGGAATAAGGAGGACGAAGGGATAAGACTTTCCAGCAGAAGTGTTAGCACAGATGCACCAAAGCTAATAACAGGATTTGTAGAAGTTGCTGTGGATATTTCTGGCAAATGGCCAAAATTTATAATTAGTAGCAGGACTTAGAGTGTCAACGCACTTCCTTTTAGTAAATGTACACTTGACCCGTCAATTAATAATAATAATAATAATAATAATAATAATAATAATAATAATAATAATAATAATAATAATAATAATAGGCTGTAACAATTTTGAGTAGAATGAATATTGGTGGGAATTTGAAAGGAAAACAAGTTTTTCTACTCCTCATGCGCATTCTCTTTCTCATTAATGGCAAGTGAGGAGGCAACATTGAACCATTGGTTTTGCAGAGAGAAAGATTTAGTTGGAGACAAAATAGACCTGCTCATACCATCGCCGAACATTCTGGTTTATATATTCCACAATAATCACTTAATTAAAAAGTAAATAAATAAAGAAATAAAAAAAAACTGAACTTTGTCGTATACTCTTCAAAAACATTTTATAGTTTTACAGAAAATGGAAACTTCATTAAAAGTGAAAAATTCCTCCAAGTAACAATTTCAAGAATTTTTCAAAACTTTAAATTGACTTCTAGAAAAAATTTTAATTGATGACAAAAGTTAAAATATTTCAAGTATTTAGGTTAATAAGACTATATTAATTATTTGTGTGTGTATGTGTATATGCGGTAAAATCATTTTCTGAAATAAAATAGGTGCAATATTTAAAAAAAAAAAAAAATTAAATAAATAAATATTGAAAACATGAAAAAAAACACTAAATATATTTTAGTTGAAAAATAAATATCTCTAAGCGAATATAATAATAATAATAATAATAATAATAATAATAATAATAATAATAATAATAATAATAATAATAAATAATAATAATATATATATATAATATATATATATATATATATATATATATATATATATATATATATATATATATATATATATATATATATATATATATATATATATATATAATATATATATATATATATATATATTATCTCGTATATAATGACATTGTGGCATAATTTTCACATACTCGCAAAATTAAGTATCATAGAGAAAAGAATGCTATTTATCAAGGGGCGATTCAGCTGCTGAAAAAATATATTTTTACATTTTACGTTTTTCTACATTTTTATAATCTGTTAAACCCCATTAATCAGGGTAAACATTATGAGAAAAATATTCTATTATTAAATGACAAATAATACTATATATATATATATATATATATATATATATATATATATATATATATATATATATATATATATATATATATATATATATATATATATATATATATATATATATATATATATATATATATATATATATATATATATATATATATATATATATATATATATATATATATATATATATATATATATATAATATATATATATATATATATAAAATTTGCCGTGTATCAGGTCATGTCGGCCTTTAATTTGACTATGTTTCCGACTTTCCTCCCAAATCTGGTGGAACATTGGTAGGCCTCTGGCCTTTGCCCACCAGAGGAGAAAAAAAAAAAAAAATAAAATAAAAATAATATATATATATATATATATATATATATATATATATATATATATATATATATATATATATATATATATATATATATATATATATATATATAATATATAATTTATTTTTTTTTTTTTTTTTTTTTTAAAAAAAAAAAAAATATAAATTTAAAAAATTTAAATTAAAAATTTTATTTTTTAATTAATTTATTTCAGATATCGTCAACTTTGAAAATATATATATATATATATATATATATATATATATATATATATATATATATATATATATATATATATATATATATATATATATATATATATATATATATATATATATATATAAGTAGGTGGATGCCGGATGGTGATTAAGGATAAAGATATGAAGTTCTAAACAGTTTATGAAAAGAAACTTATTTTATTATGTCTTAAAAATGTCCGTTTAAATATCTAATTACTTTTGTCATTTAGAATTAGTAAATCTAGAATAATTTTATTTTCTATAAATTTTTGTTTCACAAATGCATTGAAGACTTTACTATTGGATTATTTTAAATAAACGCCTCAAAAAGAGTCTAGACAAGGAAAGTTAGAATAATAATCCTAAAAAGGAAGAAAAGGCGTAGTTAACATTGCTTGATGCTAAGATTTTCATTTAATTAAGTTTCCCCGTTGTTACTTTTCTATGTACAATCGCTAATAATTACGCATTATTTTTTTTTCATATTTTTCTGCTGATAAATTTGCTTATAAGGAATCTTTTTCTTTGAAAAAGATTGGTTGGCATTCAAGATCGCATTACACAAGATACGGAATACCAAAATCGAGGTTCTATTTATCTTCGCACATTCCCTTTAAAATCATTATCCTTTTGGCACTAATTTTAAAAGGTTAATGATCCTTCTTCCCTGTAGCTAAAGAATCGGATAATTTTATCTTAATTATAATTATCATAATTTGTAACACATATTTATATGAAAAACTGACCGAGGTAATCAGAGTTCGTGTTTAAATTTATCGTAGTTTCATGTTGTCAAAATCATTTTTTTTTTTTAACCCATTCATTTAATTCCGAAGCGAGGAAACTCTCAATACTTCGTTTCGATCTTTATGTTTAAAATTTTTACAATATATAATATATATATATATATATATATATATATATATATATATATATATATATATATATATATATATATATATATATATATATATATATATATATATATATATATATATATATATATATAAATTCACATGTAAAAATGAGATGAGCCTTAAAAAAAAAAAAAAAAAAAAAAAAAAAAAAAAAAAAAAAAAAAAAAAAAAATAAGCTAAAAGCTTCGACATGAAAATAGAGAAGTTTGCCAAGTTTGAAGAATACCATTTTTAATATTTTCATTCTAATTCATTTTCTTTTCAAATATGATCAGAAAGACTTAAAACTTGTGAAACGATTTAAAAAATGGTACGTCAGACCAGATGACTTTAACAAATTACCTTAAAAAAAATGTAAAAAATTAAAAATGAAATTTTTTTTTTTTCCTTAAGGAATTCTAAAAGTTTATTAACCTTTTTAGATTCTTTTTTTTTTTATGAATGTAGGTTAACTTTATATATATATATATATATATATATATATATATATATATATATATATATATATATATATATATATATATATATATATATATATATATATATATATATAAATTAAATCCGGTCGATTTAAATAAAGATTATTAATTAAGAGGGCTGATATTGCAATTTGATCTTTAACAACGAAACCCTCTTAGCTTTGTGTAAGACATGCCTGAATCATGAATTTTCAACCTATGCCCCACTGATTACTAGGGGTTCTTTAAACCCTTATTAAATTAAATGTTAATAATAATAAAAAAAAACAAATAATGATTTTAAAAAAAAATTTATATAAAAATGCAAAATTAATTTTACCAATCTTTGCATCATCTATGACGCTTAATATAATAATAATAATAATAATAATAATAATAATAATAATAATAATAATAATAATAATAATAATAATGAAGAATTAAAATAAAAAGTAAAGGAAGAAGAAGATTAAAAGAAAAAGTAAAGGAAGAAGAAGAAATAAAAGAAAAGAAAGAAAAGAAGAAAAGAAAAGAAGAAGAAGAAGTAAAAGAAAGAAGATAAGAAGATTAAAAGAAGAAGAAGAAGAAGATTAAAATAAAAAGAAAAGAAGAAGAAGATTAAAAGAAAAAGTAAAGGATGAAGAAGAAGCTTTTTTCACTCACTGAATCTTTAACACCTTTCATTGCTACTGAATTACTACAAAATCTTTATATAAATAAAATTGATCTTGCTTTTTGAAAGAACCTTTCAACAGTTTGAATGCAAAACTAAGATTTTAAATAGAACTGAATTTAGAAATATTCTCAAAGTAAATATTTTTCGTCAGAAAACAAAATGAATAATTCCATAGTAAAACACATAGGATTGCTATGCAATTTATTTTAAGTCAGTATTTCCCAACAGTGGGGAGTTGGGGGGGGGGTTGCAAAGTGTTCTCTAGGTGATAACGGATGTAACTTTCTCACGTAGTATGCGTGATATCATTTTTATTTCATTTAGAGATATTAAGGTATATATATATATATATATATATATATATATATATATATATATATATATATATATATATATATATATATATATATATATATATATATATATACTATATATTTTATTATTTTTATAATTCCAAGTTGAATATTTTTTTTTTCCTTTTTTAATATATTTTTTTTTATGTTTTTAATTTTTTCTTACGGATTTTTATATCATAATTCACACGATGCCTACGGCATTCAAAAACCCAACTATTTCGAAATGGAAATTCCGTTTCTTCACTACGAAGGAACCTTCCCAGACGAGATTCATATTTCACACTATGACGGAAGAGCCACAATGAGAATGAAGCAGCTGGGGCGGTGTTAAGAAATAAATAAATAAAACAATAAATAAAGTAAATCCCTTCCCTGGAAATATGCGAGTCCTGTCAGTTAGGACCTTCGAGAAAGGTCCCTGGGGTTCACGGGCCTATATATATTGCAAATACCTCTAGCTTGATCAGATCTATCGTGGATGGCGGAAA
>SEYY01007537.1:57500-62500 GCA_009176605.1 Armadillidium nasatum
AGCATAATAAATAGATAATGGGAAAACGGAGAGTGTCTGAGGCATTGCAGACATCACAAGGAAATTTGTAGATAAAGGGAAAAAGGAAGGAGTCAGAGATTATCTCTTTATGGTCGACAATAGAATCTATTCTGAAATTTGAGAAAAAAAAAAAAAAAGATTAACATCGAGTTTAGGAAAAAAAAACTAAAAATATTTATTCTGTCTCAATTTAGTTTAAAGTAATTGTAGACGTGAAATGGAAGAATAATGTATACAACCTTTTTTAATAACTGTGTTAAGGGTTGTTATGTGGTTCAGTATTGTGTTTAAAAATTTATAAGCAGGTAATTTAGGGAGACTGGATAACAATCACAGAGTAGAAATATTTTACTGAAAGAGTCAAACTTCAAATTCCACAAACTCACTATTTACATTTCATTCCGGAATAATATAATATAATTTAATTCATTGAGATACTAAAAACCCTTTTTTCCGTAAAAAATGCAAGAGTCTTTTGGATTCTCTTCTTTATGCCTTTTTCTTCTTCTTCATCATTCTCCCCTCTAGTTCCTTTAAATAGCACCCTTTACATCTTAACTTCTGCAAGAGCAGAACTCCTTGTTCAAACTTTTCTGATTCCACTATCTATGAGTATATATCATTTCCCAGCTCCCAGCAACTCATTTATGTTGAACATTATTATGTCTTCTAAATATATTATTACTGATCTTTCTGATCATACTCCTAAGAAATTTTTTGGTCCTGATGGTAATCCTTCTGTGGTTTTCAAATGCTGTTTCCGAGCCTACATTATGCATTGCCAAAATATTTCCTCTCTGCATATCAACTTCAACATTTTCTTCCTACTGAAAGGGTACTATCGGTTAACTTAATCAGAAAAATAGGGATCACTTTCAACCCTCTAACAATCGTATTATCACTTTATCATCTTGCTCTGTATAGGGGGATATTTCGTCCTTGAACTGACAATGTATTGCATATCTGTTTCGTTTCACTTACACAGCTCTTCAGGAAGAGAGAGAGCGGGAGTAGAAAACAAGATAGAACCCTGAGGAATACCACTATTGACCGGAAATGAAGAAGTCGCTCCATCAGCAACAGTCTAAATGGAACGATTAGAAAAAAAGCTAGACGTAAGTAAGCAAAGAGAAGGAGAAAGCGCAAAGACACAAACGAGGGAAGTTTGGAAAGCAGTGACACATGCCATACCTTGTCAAATACCTCTGATATGTCAAGAGCCACCACACAAGTCTCCCCATGGTCCCAAAAGGGTAGAACACCATAAATCTGTTAGATAGGAAAGTATATCACTAGTAGATCTCCAACGCCGAAAGCCATACTGATGATCAGAAAGTACAATGAAGTAAAAAATTCTATATAACACCTTTTGAGTTTATCTTCAAAGAATTTTTATATTATTATATTTTTAATTGTACGACTAATATAAGATAAATGTAAGATTAAAATTTATTCTGTTTCGTCAATTGTTCATTTAGTGTTGATAATCTCTGATTACGCTTGAACTGTTCAGTCGAAATATTAGATTAAAAGTGTGAAAATTTTGATGCTTTTCTACTCCATAATTGTTCTCAAATAACTTAACTATGTAGTGTTTGATGCTTTTAGAAAATTGAAAAAAAATTATAGCAATGTTCATAAACAATTTAATTTATTGAACAATAAAAATAAAAATAATAATAATAATAATAATAATAATAATAATAATAATAATAATAATAATAATAATAATAATAATAATAATAATAATAATAATAATAATAATAATAATAATAATAATAAATAATAATAATAACTAATAATAATTTTAATAATAATAATTTTAATTTTAAATAGTATAAATATTGATAAACAATATAATTTTTGAATCTTTGAAAATAAAATAAATACAAATAAATAAATAAAATACAAATAAATAAATATTGAATATTTTGAATTTCTTTTATGACATTCATTACTAAATCAAAGTTTATAAAATTAAAATTCTTACTAAAATGAAATTTTATCGCTATAAAATTAAAATTTAATTTGAACATAACAAAAGCAAGGTCAGGAAACCCTTGACCTCGAAACGTAATTTCGAGGACAAAAAAATAAAAAAAAAAATTAAATTTTTTTTTTTTTTTTTTTTAAAAACAAATAATTAATTGCATACCCTCGAACTTTCATTTGCAACTTCTAAATTATAAAATATTTCAAATAGGATGAGGAAAACAAATAAGCAAACATGCAAAAATGAAAAAAAAAAAAATTACTTCTTTCCCTCATTCTTTCCCCCCCCCCCCCATTTCTATAATGACTACGAATTGTGGCCTTTTATAGCTTGTAAAAATCCCTTTTTGGATGATTAAAATTTCTTCACATTAAGCTTAATATGATGAAGCTCATATTGCAGGAATATCTCTCTCTCTCTCTCTCTCTATATATTATAATATATATATATATATATATATATATATATATATATATATATATATATATATATATATATATATATATATATATATATATATATATATATATATATATATATATATATATATATATACCGTATTTCGCATCTTTAATAAAACTATCACCACTGCTGATTCAGTGGATTAGATTCTGTACAAATGTGCGAAGTTCTATATTTCAGAGAAGCAGTAATGGTTTGAAAATTTTATGCAGCTTTGGTGGATTAAATCAACAACAACAACAAAAAAAAAAAAAAGGAAAAAAAAATGTTGTGGAAGAAATAAGAAAGAAAAACTCTAAATTTAGTCATTTCATAGTTAAAGTCAAAAGTTTAAATAAGAAAAATCTAACATTTATTCGGATGGCCGAATGCGACTCAGTTCCCATTGAAGTGCCACGCAAAGCATTACTCAACTTAATTAACAAAGATAGACTACAATATATTAGCATAAAGATATATTATTACTATAGTAAGGGCAAAAAAAAGGTGGATTACAGTATTTTAGCATAAATGCAAATTATTACTTTGGAGGGGATAAAACAAAGATGGATTAAAGTATAATAGCATGAAGGCAAATTAGTTACTTTAGAGGAAGCAGAACATAGATGGTGTACAGTATATTAGCATGAAGGCAAATTAGTTACTTTAGGGGAAGCAAATTTATAATTGGCATTATCATTTTATTTCAAAATAAAACAGGGGAGGGGGTAGGCACGTTGAATTGATAAATTTTAAAACTTTAATATTTTTATTTATATTTTTTCTATCCTTCACCCATTACTCTCAAACACAGCTCTACCTAAAAAGAATGTTTAAAACAACAGAAAAAATCACATCCCATTTCAAACCTCTCCTAAATTTCTCAGATGAAAAGTTCAAAAATTTTTTTGCAAGAAAATCACATTTTGATATTGGGTGAATATTTTGAAATAACTTTTTTTTTTTTTGTTTGTAAATTTAAATGTACATTTTACACAATAGATGGTGATATTTTTTTTCTCTCTTCTGTATCATGTTAATTTACTAGAAGGATATGAGTATAGAACAGTAAGCCAATATGGCAGTACAGTTCTTCAATGAAAAACATTTAGAAACCTTTTCATTTCCAATAACGACTAAACTAATCTCGACATTAAAAATTTCGGCAAAAATTTTCAGTGGGATTTGTACAAATTTGAACAAACATCTGTACAAACATTCACTTCCGTCAATTCGAATTGAAATAATTTTCATTGGGGATTTTTTATATGCATCAACTCTATAATAATCTTAAATAATAATAATGATGATAATAATAATAATAATAATAATAATGGTAACATAATAAGTAATAACTATAACAATAATACTAATACTATTACTACTAATAATAATAGAAATAAATAATAATTTTTAATAATATTAAAAAATAATAATGTTTGAAAATAACTAAAAATTTTAATAATAAAATAATAATAATAATAATAATAATAATAATAATAATAATAATAATATAATAAATTTAAATTTTTAATTTTTATTTGTAGAGTAAGCACAAAGCTGTAAAATGCAGTTAGTTCTGGAAACAAGTGACATTTTTACTCACAAATTTTTTTTTTGTCATTTCTCTTTTCTTTTGCGTTTCCTTAAATAGGTACTTGCTTTGTTAAATAATTGCAATATAAAAGTTATATATATATATATATATATATATATATATATATATATATATATATATATATATATATATATATATATATATATATATATATATATATATATATATATATAGTATTATTTTTATTATTATTACCTTTATACCAATATACTGTAATCCGCCTTTTGTTTTCTTGTTCTGTTAATTCAAGTCTTCCGCAAGAACAGTCCCGCCTTCGGTGAAATGATTACTGATTTCGTGAAGTTTCGTTTATGCCGAGCGCATAAACGAGAAGTGATTCACTCTGGCATGAAGCGTACATTCCATATTCTTTCCCTTCAACTAATCCTAACAAACCTTGGTTATCACTACTTGTTCCCTTGCTATTCACTGTATGGGTGCTGCTTTCATGGACTACAGTCGTCCTCAAATCCCAGAAACTCATTCAACTTATATTTCATCCCGGAATCGTGGAAAATAAGTTCTTCGTGACATCAAAAATTCTTTTCTCCGTAGTAAATGCAATAATCTTTCTGGTTCTTCTTCCTCTCGCCCTTTATGCATTCTGCAAAAAATGTCAACTCTAACTTTGCTTTTTACTCTTTTCCTCCTCTAATATCTTCTGTCGGTACAACTGCCGTTTTGCCTTCCTCTAAAGCTGAACTTTATCTCAAACTTTTGCCTCTAACTCTATCTCAAAAGATTCTGGATCTATCCCTCCTCTTTCAACCCCTTCCAACTCATTCACGCTTAATATTGTAAGTTCTTCTAAAGATGTCATTTCTGCTCTCTCCGAGCTTAACACTAAGGAGGCGTACGGTCCTGATGGTATTTTACATTATTTTCATTATTACTCAAGATTCTCTTCTCTTTTTAAATATATATTCT
>SEYY01007538.1:0-5000 GCA_009176605.1 Armadillidium nasatum
GCTATTACAATGGACACTGCTCTTCTGAACTCTCTCGTCGCATACCTCCTCCTCTGAGAAGGGCTCGTGCGACTCGACTTTCCACACAGTCTCATCCTTTCTCTGTCCAACTCTCTGACCCCAGGCTTAACCGCTATGCTCTGTCCTACATGTACTCTACTGGTAAAGTCTGGAACACACTCCCTTCTTCTATTTTTCCAACTTCCTATGACTTACACACCTTCAAACGTCGTGTATCGGGACATGTCGGCATTTAGTTTGACCAGGCTTCCGTCTTTTCCCCCAACTCTGGTGGAATTTTGGTAGGCCTCTGGCCTTTGCCCACCAGAGGTGATAAAAAAAAAAAAAAAAAAAAAAAAAAAAAAAAAAAAAAATATATATATATATATATATATATATATATATATATATATATATATATATATATATATATATATATATATATATATATATATATATATATATATATATATATATATTTCAGCTCCCAGGTAGGCATCATTTGCCTGTCAGCTGGTGCAGCCTCCTCCTCCATTCATCTCTATCAGCGAATTAGCCTTCTCTTCTCAGTTGCGCGATGGTCGGGAATCGATGCCTCTCCAACACCTCCCCCACCTTGTCCCTCCACCTCTTCCTAGGTCTTCCCCTCGATCTCCTGCCCACAGGCCTCCACTCCCAACATCTCGCCACTCTCCCCTCCTCCATCCTCTCTAGATGCCCCAACCATCTCAGTTGGGCCTTTTCTATCTAATTTCTAATGCTATCTACCCCTATTCTTTCTCTTATGTGTTCGTTTCTTATTCTGTCTCTTCTACTCTTTCCTATCATTGTCCTCAAGGGCCTCATATCTGCTGCCTGTATTCTACTTCTTGTCACTGTGATTGTTGTCCAACATTCCGCGCCATATGTCAATATAGGCGTCAATATACTAAAAAAAAAAAAAAAAAAAAAAAAAAAAATATATATATATATATATATATATATATATATATATATATATATATATATATATATATATATATATATATATATATATATATATATATATATATATATATATATATATATATATATATATATATATACTCAAGCAGGAGTTTAAGAATCAGCAAAATATTTTGGAATTGGATTTCAGATTCTGAAAAAATTCAGCGGTCAGGCACAAAAATTAAACGCATAATAAAATATATATCAACTGTTTGCAGTGACACTATTTTGGTGCATTTATTAAAAACAAATTGGGTGACTTGTTCTCCTTTCTCTTCTTGAAAGCATCTTGCCTTGCATATACTTTTACCATCCTTAAAGTTTTTAGTCAATATCCATCTCGGTGGAATCAACTTTTGTCCTTCTCTTCTAATTTTTTGATAAACATTATCATCTTTCCAACTTTTTAACGTATTTATCTATAAATTTAAAAATTCAATTTAAATTTTTAAATTTAAAATTTCAAAAGTATTAGACTGTTTTAATGTTACATATAGATAGTGCTTAGGTTTTATGTTATACAATTGTTTTATATAATACTATTATATCTAGACAGTGTTCTGCAGAAGCGTAGAGAGTGAGGACAGGAAGGGGAACAGACCTAGTTTATTTTATATATATATATATATATATATATATATATATATATATATATATATATATATATATATATATATATATATATATATATATATATATATATATATATATATATATATATATATATATATATATATATATATATATATATATTAGGGATGGAGTGAAGTATCGGTATCGGCAAGTATCGGCATACTTTCCGATACCAGTATCGGTATCGAGCTCTCAGGTATCGGCATCGGTATCGGCTAAAAATGACCGATACCATACCGATACCAGATTTTTTTCATCCCTTTGGCTTAATTAAATGGTGTAATTTTTAATTAATATTACGTAATATTTTGAAACGTCATTTCGCGATAATTTTGTGTGCGTACGAAGGGGTACGGAAGGAAAAAAAGGTTGGAAACCGCTGGTCGAGACCATTCCGTTTCACTTTCTAGCCCTTTGGGTCGTTCCTTTTCGCGTTTCACCTTCTCAGAGGGTCTCTAGTGTACCCTCGCCTCATATTGGAGTGTCTATGCTCCCACTTCTCCTTCCCCCTACTCCCTTCTCATGTTCCAAATTTACAAGCTCTTACTCGTACATTACCTTTATAATAAAAAAAAATAAAATAAATAAATAAATAAAAAAAAAAAGTTAAATTCAAAGCAGCCTCAGAGATGCTTCGAGGAGCTTCATCCAAAGAATGCCCCTCATCCACTCCTCACCCCATTATCACCTGAGAGTTGGTGGCCTCCGATGATGGGGATAGTGCCGCCAGGACCTTAAGTTCGGCTTGCCCCGGCGCACGTTGTGATTTTTTAATTAATTTCTGTAACATTCCAGATTTGATAGTATTTCTCTTGAGGTTCTCAAAACTTGTGCTTCTGAGCTTGAACCCTGCCTTGGTAAACTATTTAGTCTTTGTCTCTTCACTTCGACCTTCCCTTCTTGATGGAAACGCTCGCTCATTTAGCCTGTGCCGAAGAAAGGGGACCCCTCTCAACCCTATAACTAACGTGCTATTTCTTTAACCTGCGTTCTCTTTAAAGTTTTCGATTCTATCCTTAGCAGGAAGATTTGGAAGCACCTTAATTCTTCTAACCTAATCTCTGATCGCCAGTATGGCTTTCGTAAAGAAAGTTCTACTAGTTATCTTCTTTCCGTACTTTCTAACTCTTGGTCCTCCGCTCTTCTGGGTTTCAGTGAGTCTTTTGCTGTGGTTCTAGACATATCGAAAGCCCTCGATAGAAACTGGCACAAAGCTTTCATTTCCAAACTTCCCTCTTGGAAAAAATCCTTCTCTCTAATTTTCTTTCCGGCAGTAATATAGCAGCTGTTGTAGACGGCCACAGTTCTCCCTATAAATCTATAAATATTGGCGCTCCTTAAGGATCTGTCCTATCCCCAACTCTTTTCTAATTTTCATCAATGACCTTTTCTTTATTACTTCGTCTCCTATACACTCCTATGCCAATAACTCCACCCTTCATTGTTGTTGTTCGACCCTTTATGGAGTACGCCTCACACATCTGGAGTGATTCAACACATACAGCTCTTTTCGAAAAGGTGGAGTCTAGGGCTTTTCGTCTTATCACCTTTCCTGCTCTTACCAACTCTCTCCTCCCTAATACTAATACGACACGACTTTCTACAAAGTCTCATCCTTTCTCTGTCCAACTTTCCGACATCAGACTTAACAGCTATGCTCAATCTTACACGTACTCTACTGGTAAAGTCTGAAACACACTCCCTTTATCTGTTTTCCCAACTTCCTTTGAATTGAACACTTATAAACGCCGTGTCTCGGGTCATGTCAGCCATTAGCGAACAGATTTCAGACAGTTCCCAACTCTGGTGGATATTGGCAGGAATCCGGCCTTTGCTCACCAGAGGAGATAATAATATATATATATATATATATATATATATATATATATATATATATATATATATATATATATATATATATATATATATATATATATATATATATATATATATATATATATGTGAAATTCCTCATGGTTTTGTTCTATCTCCTACTTTATTCTCACTTTTCATCAATATATATATATATATATATATATATATATATATATATATATATATATATATATATATATATATATATATATATATATATATATATATATATATATATATATATCTTAACAGTTAAAAATTAGTATCGGTATCGGCATCGGCTAATTTATGGTATCGGTATCTGCGAAATTGAAAGTCTTGGTATCGGTATCGGTAAAAATTTTGGTATCGCTCCATCCCTAATTAATATATATATATATATATATATATATATATATATATATATATATATATATATATATATATATATATATATATATATATATATATATATATATATATATATATATATATATATATATATATATATATATATATATATATATATATTTTTTCCTTTTTTTTTTTATTTTAATATTTTCAAACGTTTCGGATTATGAAAATATTAAAATAAAAAAAAGGAAAAGTAATGTTGAAGATTTTGATTGCAGTTTATGCCTTCATCATAAAGATAAGATTTCCTAGAAATCAGTCAATTTCTCATATTCTATATATATATATATATATATATATATATATATATATATATATATATATATATATATATATATATATATATATATATATATATATATATATATATATATATATATATATATATATATATATATATATATATATATATATATATATATATATATATATATATATATATATATATATATATATAGGTATGTGTGTGTATCTTCAATAAGGTGGTATTTGGATGACGCCAGATCCTAATGTAGAATAGAGCTATGCTCAGCTCTGTCTAGTATGAAGAGATAATTTTTTTTAATGAAAATTCAAGTCAGTATGTTGGTTTTGGTTGTGACTATAGTTCATGGTTTAAAGGTCTTCCTATCTGATGACTTTAACTCTAGATATCGTGAAGGTTGTCATATTGTACATGAACAAATTAAATTTCAGGTTTTAAAATTGTTTAATTCGTTGAATATTAGGTTATCAGATTATTTTATTATATAAACTATTGCTATTGGGGGCAGTGATTTTATTTTCTTTAGCTGTTACTTTGCTATCTTAAGGTTCTTGTCCATTGAATATCAGAATAGTGTGACGAAATCTTTACTGATGTCTTTTTGTAATTAGAAGTGGGGAAAAGAATACCTCTTTTGATATCTGCCAGTATGTGCCGAAACAGATCTATGTGAGCAGAAGGATGGTTGAATGGCATAGCTTAAAATAGTGTGTTGCGTTTTAGGAAAGATTTAACTTTTCTAGCATATTTGGCATTATGATTAAGCGAGTCAATAAGTTTAGTTTAGTTTGAGAATTAAAATTCTCAGCATATTAGTTTTCAATGAAACTCCTAAAATCTCACTTTC
>SEYY01007538.1:10000-17500 GCA_009176605.1 Armadillidium nasatum
ATGAAGGCATAAACTGCAATCAAAATCTTCAACATTACTTTTCCTTTTTTTTATTTTAATATTTTCATAATCCGAAACGTTTGAAAATATTAAAATAAAAAAAAAAGGAAAAGTTTAATTTTGAAGATTTATTTGTTTTAATTAATTTATTATATATATATATATATATATATATATATATATATATATATATATATATATATATATATATATATATATATATATATATATATATATATATATATATATATATATATATATATATATATATATTAGGGATGGAGCGATACCAAAATTTTTACCGATACCGATACCAAGACTTTCAATTTCGCAGATACCGATACCAATAAATTAGCCGATGCCGATACCGATACTAATTTTTAACTGTTAAGAATATATATATATATATATATATATATATATATATATATATATATATATATATATATATATATATATATATATATATATATATATATATATATATATATATTATATATATATGAAAAAAGTGAGAATAAAGTAGGAGATAGAACAAAACCATGAGGAATTTCACAATATATATATATATATATATATATATATATATATATATATATATATATATATATATATATATATATATATATATATATATATATATATATATATATATATATATATCTCCTCTGGTGAGCAAAGGCCGGATTCCTGCCAATATCCACCAGAGTTGGGAACTGTCTGAAATCTGTTCGCTAATGGCTGACATGACCCGAGACACGGCGTTTATAAGTGTTCAATTCAAAGGAAGTTGGGAAAACAGATAAAGGGAGTGTGTTTCAGACTTTACCAGTAGAGTACGTGTAAGATTGAGCATAGCTGTTAAGTCTGATGTCGGAAAGTTGGACAGAGAAAGGATGAGACTTTGTAGAAAGTCGTGTCGTATTAGTATTAGGGAGGAGAGAGTTGGTAAGAGCAGGAAAGGTGATAAGACGAAAAGCCCTAGACTCCACCTTTTCGAAAAGAGCTGTATGTGTTGAATCACTCCAGATGTGTGAGGCGTACTCCATAAAGGGTCGAACAACAACAATGAAGGGTGGAGTTATTGGCATAGGAGTGTATAGGAGACGAAGTAATAAAGAAAAGGTCATTGATGAAAATTAGAAAAGAGTTGGGGATAGGACAGATCCTTAAGGAGCGCCAATATTTATAGATTTATAGGGAGAACTGTGGCCGTCTACAACAGCTGCTATATTACTGCCGGAAAGAAAATTAGAGAGAAGGATTTTTTCCAAGAGGGAAGTTTGGAAATGAAAGCTTTGTGCCAGTTTCTATCGAGGGCTTTCGATATGTCTAGAACCACAGCAAAAGACTCACTGAAACCCAGAAGAGCGGAGGACCAAGAGTTAGAAAGTACGGAAAGAAGATAACTAGTAGAACTTTCTTTACGAAAGCCATACTGGCGATCAGAGATTAGGTTAGAAGAATTAAGGTGCTTCCAAATCTTCCTGCTAAGGATAGAATCGAAAACTTTAAAGAGAACGCAGGTTAAAGAAATAGCACGTTAGTTATAGGGTTGAGAGGGGTCCCCTTTCTTCGGCACAGGCTAAATGAGCGAGCGTTTCCATCAAGAAGGGAAGGTCGAAGTGAAGAGACAAAGACTAAATAGTTTACCAAGGCAGGGTTCAAGCTCAGAAGCACAAGTTTTGAGAACCTCAAGAGAAATACTATCAAATCTGGAATGTTACAGAAATTAATTAAAAAATCACAACGTGCGCCGGGGCAAGCCGAACTTAAGGTCCTGGCGGCACTATCCCCATCATCGGAGGCCACCAACTCTCAGGTGATAATGGGGTGAGGAGTGGATGAGGGGCATTCTTTGGATGAAGCTCCTCGAAGCATCTCTGAGGCTGCTTTGAATTTAACTTTTTTTTTTTATTTATTTATTTATTTTATTTTTTTTATTATAAAGGTAATGTACGAGTAAGAGCTTGTAAATTTGGAACATGAGAAGGGAGTAGGGGGAAGGAGAAGTGGGAGCATAGACACTCCAATATGAGGCGAGGGTACACTAGAGACCCTCTGAGAAGGTGAAACGCGAAAAGGAACGACCCAAAGGGCTAGAAAGTGAAACGGAATGGTCTCGACCAGCGGTTTCCAACCTTTTTTTCCTTCCGTACCCCTTCGTACGCACACAAAATTATCGCGAAATGACGTTTCAAAATATTACGTAATATTAATTAAAAATTACACCATTTAATTAAGCCAAAGGGATGAAAAAAATCTGGTATCGGTATGGTATCGGTCATTTTTAGCCGATACCGATGCCGATACCTGAGATACCGATACCGATACTGGTATCGGAAAGTATGCCGATAATACTACCGATACCGATACCGATACCGATACTTCACTCCATCCCTAAAATATATATATATATATATATATATATATATATATATATATATATATATATATATATATATATATATATATATATATATATATATATATATATATATATATATATATATATATATAATATAAATAAACTAGGTCTGTTCCCCTTCCTGTCCTCACTCTCTACGCTTCTGCAGAACACTGTCTAGATATAATAGTATTATATAAAACAATTGTATAACATAAAACCTAAGCACTATCTATATGTAACATTAAAACAGTCTAATACTTTTGAAATTTTAAATTTAAAAATTTAAATTGAATTTTTAAATTTATAGATAAATACGTTAAAAAGTTGGAAAGATGATAATGTTTATCAAAAAATTAGAAGAGAAGGACAAAAGTTGATTCCACCGAGATGGATATTGACTAAAAACTTTAAGGATGGTAAAAGTATATGCAAGGCAAGATGCTTTCAAGAAGAGAAAGGAGAACAAGTCACCCAATTTGTTTTTAATAAATGCACCAAAATAGTGTCACTGCAAACAGTTGATATATATTTTATTATGCGTTTAATTTTTGTGCCTGACCGCTGAATTTTTTCAGAATCTGAAATCCAATTCCAAAATATTTTGCTGATTCTTAAACTCCTGCTTGAGATTATATATATATATATATATATATATATATATATATATATATATATATATATATATATATATATATATATATATATATATATATATATATATATATATATATATATATATATATATATATATATATATATATATTTTTTTTTTTTTTTTTTTTTTTTTTTTTTTTTTTTTTTTTTTTTTGTATATTGACGCCTATATTGACATATGGCGCGGAATGTTGGACAACAATCACAGTGACAAGACGTAGAATAAAGGCAGCAGATATGAGGCCCTTGAGGACAATGATAGGAAAGAGTAGAAGAGACAGAATAAGAAACGAACACATAAGAGAAAGAATAGGGGTAGATAGCATTAGAAATGAGATAGAAAAGGCCCAACTGAGATGGTTGGGGCATCTAGAGAGAATGGAGGAGGGGAGAGTGGCGAGATGTTGGGAGTGGAGACCTGTGGGCAGGAGATCGAGGGGAACACCTAGGAAGAGGTGGAGGGACAAGGTGGGGGAGGTGTTGAAGAGGCATCGATTCCCGACCATCGCGCAACTGAGAAGAGAAGGCTAATTCGCTGATAGAGATGTATGGAGGAGGAGGCTGCACCAGCTGACAGGCAAATGATGCCTACCTGGGAGCTGAAATATATATATATATATATATATATATATATATATATATATATATATATATATATATATATATATATATATATATATATATATATATATATATATATATATATATATATATATATATAGACTTCCCTGTGATAATCCCACAATAGAAAAAAATAATAATAGTTGTGGTAAAACTCACGTTTGGTGTTGAATCCAAAATCGCGGTTGATGTTATACCTGCCTCTTCTGATGGCGGTATTGGTGATCTTAGATGGTTGTTGGATCGTCTTCTTAGAACGGTGTTGAAAATTATACTGCTATCTGATTATTACGAACAGAAGCCCTCAGGACCTCTGCCAGGGCAGTGTGGATCGTTAAAAGGAACAGCTTCGACAGATTTAATATAAATTCAAAGCCAAAAGGTCATTGAAAAACAAAACAAAAACAAAATCGTTTAATCGTTGAAAGATAAATAAGGAATATGAACAAGGAATAATGACGTTGTCAGAGTTCGAGCAAAACAATAAAGAAAGATCTGTTGACGAAGAACAACGCAGAAAAAGGGCGTTAGGTTGTTAAGTACTGACGGGTATGTTGGTTTCTTAATGACTGTTAACTGTTTGTCAAATAAGAGAAACCCGTCGTCAAATCAATAAAAAGGAGAACTAGGAAGTTGACTGATGACTTTAGTAATCCAGGGTTGAAAATAAACTCCAAAGTTGAAACTAAAATCAGAAATATTTTATAAGATATTTTGATAAATTTTATTATGAACACACAATAAAATATTTGTATTCACTCACGTATTGGCAATCAAGTGGTTGCTCCAATACTGGTAAAAGGTCTTTCCCGTTGATAATTCGTAAAATGTTATTTATTTTATTTCCTTTTCAAATTATTAATCTACAGTAGAGTTAATTTTGTTTTAAATTTTAAGTTATAAAGACAGTTACCTATTGAAGAAAATAAACAACGTTAGTAAATAACAATGAGAAACGAAATACTAATCTTTAAAAATCGGACATCTATTTCCTCTTTTCACTGCAATCCATGGCACTTCTTTTTTTCTCCAATTATATCTGGAAAAATAAAAGAATTAGCATGAACACATAAATGTGCCCATGCTCACACCCCCTTACCAAAGTAGGTCTCGGTTATGTAGAATGACCAACTTTATGGATGGCAAGCAGTAGTGTTAAGATGATGTCGTGCCACGGAAAGAGTTGATCATGAAGAAGATTGGAAAGTTTTATTGAAGAATGACCTATCAACCGAATAACATCTCACCCCTCTAAACCTAAGTAAAGAACAATCCAGAGACGAAGAGTTATTATTATTATTTTTCACTCCGTCATGTGATTATGATGATTCGGATGAAGTTAAAGGTTGTTCGTCCATGGCCATGGAATCTACGAACGCTTAAGAGATTTATACCCTTGTCTCCGAATTACAAATTCCATGTGATGACATTGGATGTAAGAAAATGGGTGAGATGCTGCCCTAAGAGCAAAAAGTTCGTGCCTGAGTTGCACGAAACAAAAATGTTGGTCTCATTTATCTGCTTTAGCTGTTCCCTTATTCTTTCCAACACCCCTACCTCTGAGGTGCCTGAGAACAACAGTCCTTGCATCTTGTCTACTCTCAAACTGAAAAACAATATAATCCTTATAGAACATATAAAAATTTTACAATAATATAATCAGTATTTAATTATATGCATAATATTTCATTTATTAGTTTTTTTAGTTGTTTATTTCATGCAATTTATATTATTTCTTTTTTTTATTTTTACTTCACTATTATAATTTTTATTATTTCACATCACATCACTTCACTTTTAATTTATCATTCACTCGCACTTATCTTTTTCTTTGCGTTGACGATATTCCAATGGGTGATCCATGATGTGACTATGTTGTGGGGCGTTTCCTTGAGATCGCAATCGTCGTGGAGAAGGCTCTTTCTCAGGTGAATCCATCCCGTTAAACCGGTGATGTTCATCTGTCGCTCTTCCTCCATTGACGATGTTTTTACAGGTTCTTGTAATTTCCATATAATTTCATCTTCAATGAAAAACCCTTCCGGATCAAATCCTTCAAAAGAATCGGCCGTTTTATCACTGAACTCATCGCTGAAATTCAGTTGATAATAACTGTCAGGTTTTCCATTATGGGGGAAAGAGCCTTAGGCACCAATTCTTCGTATGAATCCTGATCTATCGAATAATCTAACGGACAAAACCTTCAAATGATTCATTCATCGTTGTGTTAAAAAGATTAAACAGATCCTCTTCTTCTGGAGGTATCGTTATATCTGAGTAAATCTTGTAGAGTTAATATCTGCTACATTAGATACATCGGCTGAGCTGTTTGATCCGGTGTTTACCCGATAATCTGCATTTGTTTCTGTCGTTAAGTCAAATGATTCTTGTAAAACTCTTGTATGAGTCAGACAAGAAAGTCGAATAATCGGCGTTGATCAATTTAAAAATCTCTTCCTGAGCTTTCATCTGCCGTCTCCTCAACTCCTCCGACAGGTGACGATCCCCTTCTGCTAGTTGATATGAAAAATCATTGTCGTCCCTCGTCACTGTCATCCTCAGGCAAAACCGTTGGAGTCGGCGTCGTGTCCGGCAATGACTCTTCATCTGATATCTCCCCCTGTTCTTCGTTGATTTCCGCATGATTCTGTTGATAATCTTCGTTGTGTTGATTCTGTTGATGTTGGCGGAAATAAGGATTTCGTAAGAGACATCGGGGAACATCAACCCATTTTCCGGAGTTGTGAACGATCGGATACTGATGAATGCTCCCTCAAACAAATTGTGGAAGTTAACTCCGTTGCAAATTGGGGACTCCTAATGGGAGTAGTTAACCCTTCAACCGTGACTGGCCCCTCAGTCACAGGGTCAATTAGTTTAAAGGTTGCTCGGGTGGATTTCGCACAGACAAACCCCCAGTGGCATTTTCTTTCTCCGCCGTTGATCGTCTTGAAGAGTGCGAATTGGTTCTGTTCCCTCCTTGATTTGGTGGAGAATTACTTTGTTGTCTAGGTATTCGGTTTTTCCATTCCGGACAATGTTTACCCACATGTCCATATTGGTTACATGCTGGACAATTCTCCGGATACCGTCGTTATTGTTGTTGGGGTTGGTTCTGTTGGTTAGAATATTGTGAACACTTGAAAGACAAGTGCCCACTCTTCTTACAGATGGAACACTTGTTGTTGAGAATATAACAAGTGTCCTTGGAGTGTGTGTCTCTATCGCAGAAACTACACCACTGGTTGGCTTGTCGTTGCGAAGTTTGTCGCTTTCGATTATTCTGTCTACGGTCATCCGACCGTCCCGAAGAGCTTGAACTTTCTCTACTTTTACGTTGCTTGTTGTCCCGAACGAACTTGGGACTGCGGTTTCCCATAGTCTTCTTTTGATGTCTTTCCTTATCTGACGACCTTTTCTCGACTGGCTTTTGTGTAGGCGGTTGGACATTGAAGAACTATTCTTCCTACGTTTTCCAACATCCACCCATGACTTCTGCTGGGGTCTCGACTCAGCCACAACCCTAGAGATTTCTATTACTTCAGGAACGGGTACTTGTGCGTGTCCCTTTAAGTCCTGAAGGTGTCTATCAGCCAGGTTCACCAGCTGATCAAAGTAAACTTTCGTTCCCGAACACCACTCGTGATTTCGCAAGTAACTTGCGATCTCTTTGTTGATTGTCGACGGCAAAGCTGATAAAAACACTTGACGCATTGTCTCATGTTCCTTGCAGTCCTCCTCCGAAGTGGTGGGGTAAGCTTTCTTTGCGAGATCCAGCAAACGGATAGCAAAGAATCCTGACAGTTTCATTCTTG
>SEYY01007538.1:27500-30000 GCA_009176605.1 Armadillidium nasatum
ACACAAAGATTAAAAACGGGACGTAAGGAGTTCGAAAAAGTAGATCAAGAGAATAAAGCCGATATCATATCAAAGAGAGAATGGACATAAATGAAAATCAATTAAGTGAATATCAAGAAACTTGGGGAATATAGAAACGGAAATGATAACTGAAAGAGAAGAAAGAAAAGTAAATAAAATGTCAAATCCTGATACTGAAAATTGGAATAAAGTTTATCCCCTAATTTTAAATAATTCTGAATAACCGTTAAGACATTTACATCAGAAAAATGTAATGCAGAAAGAGAATCTGCTTGTACTGTTCAATACCGATTATGAAAAAGAGGAATTTCATTGGTTTATTGTAGATATTCAATTTAAACAAAAAGAAGTGCGAATATTCAATTCGCTGCCAAGATGCCCAATACCTAAAGAAACATTTCAAGCAATATATAATTTATTAATATTAATGCTACTCATGTTACTTCTAATGTTAACATAGACATTTAATATAAAATATCACTAATTGAAAACACACCGTTACAAATACGTTTTTGAATGTGGAATGGGCGTTTTACAAAATGCTATGTCAATTTTACAAAACCAAAACTTTATTGAAATAAAAATTTAAGAGAAATGTAGAATTTCCTTTAAAAAAAAATTACAAAATTGTAATTTTCAGATTAGGAGACGATCCAATAAAAGAAAGGTATTTAAAATCGATGTTGGAAAAATGTGAAAAGTTTCTAATTTAATGAATGTTCGTTGGAGATGAAAAAATCAATATATATTCGTAAAGAATTAGCCATGGAAAATAAATCAATTGAATGAAATGAAAATCAATGAAAGAAAAGGTATTGCAATAAACCTGAAATGAAAAAAAAACCATATCGAAACTAAAAAAACGCTATATATTATGGAAATACGAAGAGTTTTAAGTTAAATAATGTGGAAGATAAAAAGGGCAATATTGAACCTGGCCAAGGCAGAGAATTTCCATAAAAGAAGAGGAACAACCTCTACAAACGATGATGCAAAGAACAAGATATATTCCAGGAATTGAAAATTAGATGAATCGTGATACTTGGACATAGGTGTAGTATCATCAGCAATTGAAATGTATACTCAAAAAGTAAAAAAAAAAAGTTCTATCATTCACGTCAAATTATATCAATAATTTTGTTGTTTCAATAAGACAATTATACAATAAAGAATTAGAGAAAGATAACATGATTGTAGTAATGAACCGATTACGAAGGAAAATGTTCTTATTGGTTTCTTTGTGAATGGAATTTCAAGTATTCTAAAAGATTATTTAATTCATTACCAGTTCAAATACCAAACAAAGTATTGAATGTTATAAAATATTTAATAACTGTTACATAATGTAACAAACAATTCGCCCGTGGAATTGGAGAAATTTGAAATAAATATCATAAAAAATACACCTACTCAAAAAAAAATTTCGAATGTGGCATTTGTGTTGCTGAAAATGGAAAAAGTATAAAAAAGTAAATTAAATAAGACAAACGTTGATTATCGTTAGCTTAGAAAAAAAAATTTTGAAAAAAGAAATTAGTAATATAATTTCCCAATTAACAGAAGGAAGGATCTATTCACTGAAGCATTATTTGAGATGAAAAAGAAATGAAATCTTTATCAAGATAAATTCCAACAATAGCTTTCCTATGAAATATGAAAACTACAGTCCGAAGACTTTCACTGCCACACAAAATCGACAGTGGGGAAGAAAATGCTGTGAGGTCTGTAAAGTAGCAGAAAAATGGAGAAATACTAGATAATTATTCATGCTTTAATGCATACTATGCAGAACATTAGTAATATAGTTAATGCATTGCTCAATCTGTAGATACATTTTAAAAAAACTTTCCTATACCAAGAATGCAAAAAATTATTTAAGCGGTTATATATATATATATATATATATATATATATATATATATATATATATATATATATATATATATATATATATATATATATATATATATATATATATTATAATATATAAATAATATCACTCATAATCTTTTGTTAATTACTTATTGTTTAATTCTTTGGTATTATATTGAATTATTTCATCTAAATGTTTTTCTATTTTTAAAGGTTTTAGACATTATTTCTGCAAAATATCAATACTATTTGTTAATTTTAATGTACATGCTTTTTTTAAATATTATATTTCAGTTAAAATACTAAAGTTTCAGGGAAATAATAATAAAAAATATATATCAGACATTCTTCTTGGTTTATTTAAATTAATGTCAATTATGTCTGGGATTTGACATTTTCTAAAGCAGCTAAGAGGTAATACATAATTAACAAAAAACTATTATCAATATATATAATTGAAGATATAAATACGGTAATTGATTCCTTATATTTCTTATATAAGATTAATTAATACTTAAAATTCCTCTTAAATAAAGAGCATATGACCTGTTTTAACATTAAAATTTGACAATTTTATGAATAAAAGTCAATATTCGAAATATTCCTA
>SEYY01007539.1:0-2500 GCA_009176605.1 Armadillidium nasatum
GCGAGGGTAGTGTGAAGAAAGTTTGGACACAGTTCAGAATCCTTCGTGAGGAAAGAATCGTATTCTTTCCTAGAAAGAATACGAAGAAAGGAAATACCAAGAGTTAAAGGATAAGTGAAAGTTTGAGTTCTGCGGTTTTAATGAAGATATTATACTAATATGGAATATTATGTCAAGCAGATAAAAAAAAGAATGAACTGAGTTTTTGAGTTATATTTGCTCTGTCCCAGTTGCAAATACGAGAAAAGTCAGAGGTTAGTTGCTTCAAAGTCATTCTTCTATAATATCAGCTTTTTGAAGATGATCGGATCGACTTTAAATATAAAAGAAGTAATGAAGGATGAAATTTTCGGCAATAAAAGTTCATGAAACAATAGATAGAAGTCATTAATGAAAAAAGAGTTGGGGATACAAGAATACACTATAGAATGCTAGATAATGATAACCGTCTACAACAACTGCTATAGAACGACCGGAAAAGAAATCAGAGAAAAAACAGAAAAGACAAAGTTTCGAAATAAAAACTTTTGATATGTCTTTGGTCACAGTAAAGGACCCACTGAAATTCTTATAAATAGAGAATTAAGAGTAAGAGAGAAGGAATTGAAATTCCCTAGCTGAATGTTCCTTACGAAAGTCAAACTGTCAAGATTACAAGAATTAAGATTGTTTCCAAATATTCCAAAACTATTAGAAAGAGGTTTGAATTTAATTAAAGAAATAAGGTCATAGGATGTTGTGAGGTGTTCTCCCTTTTTCGGGACTGGTTGAATGAGAGTGCATTTAGCACGAAGGAAATGTTAAAGTTGATAGCTCTTCTCGGAAAGGTGGAATCTAGGGCTTTTCGTCTTATGAGCTCTTTTGCTCTTACTAACTTTTTCTGCTTGTCGAACTGTTGCTTCACTCTCTTTATACTATCGCTATTACAATAGATATTTCTCACGTGACATACCTCCTCCATTGAGAAGGGCTCGTGCGACACGACTTTCTATATAGTTTTATCCCTTCTCTGTCCAACTCTCCGACCCCAGACTTAACAGCTATGCTCAATCTTACATATACTCTACTAGTTAAGTCTGGAACACACTTCCTTTATCTGTTTTTCTAACTCCCCTTAACTTGCACACTTTTAAAAGCCGTGTATTGGGTCATGTCGGCCATTAACGAAAAAATTTCGGGTATTTTCCCAACTTTGGTGGAAATTGATAGGCTACTCACCAGAGGATATATATATATATATATATATATATATATATATATATATATATATATATATATATATATATTATATATATATATATATATATATATATATATATATAATATATATATATATATATATAATATATATATATATATATATATATATATATATATATATATATATATATATATATATATATATATATATATATATATATATATATATATATATAATATATATATATATATATATTATATATATATATATATATATATATATATTATATATATATATATATATATATATATATATATATATATATATATATATATATATATATATATATATATATTATATATATAATATATATATATATATATATATATATATATATATATATATATATATATATATATATATATATATATATATATATATATATATATCCTGAGCTATATTAATTAAGTTTAAAAGTAATGTATTTATTTTGTTTTCATTTTTGTTGTTGATGTAGTTGTCGTAATTGTTTTTGATTTTTTGTTGCTGTTGCCGATTAGCCTCTCTTCTACATTATTATTATTATTTTATTATTATTATTATTATTATTATTATTATTATTATTATTATTATTATTATTATTATTATTAATTGAAACTTATCTAAAGAAGAAAAGAACTTCATTTCCATTTACCTTCTTTTAAGACCTCTGTATACTAGCAATAAAGAGTATTAAAAAAATTGAAAAAAAAAGAAAAAAAAAAAAAAATAAAAAAATAAAAAAAAAAAACCTACCAAAGGTCTCGACCCTTCCTTCTAATTCATGGCTTTATAACGATTTCATTTTATGTTTGTTTCCATAGTATGAAGAAGAAGAACCATAATGGGTCTAAAATGGAACCCAAAATAGGTATGAAATGGGTCCGAAATGGTTCTTCGGAGTATTCTTATATGATGAGATGAGAAATTTTCCATTAAATTTTTAGGGGTCCTTTAGGGAATTCAATAATGTCCTATTTACAACACAATTTTATCTTTGCTAAGTAAAAAATCATTTGTTGTTGCTGCTATTATTATTATTATTATTATTATTATTATTATTTATTATTATTATTATTATTATTTATTATTATTATTATTATTATTATTATTATTATTTATATTATTATTTTAATTATATATATATTATAATATATATATATATATATATATATATATATATATATATATATATATATATATATATATATATATATAGTTTTGCGTATCGTAGTACTTAACTAGATTTGACTGAAGAGC
>SEYY01007539.1:15000-20496 GCA_009176605.1 Armadillidium nasatum
CTTGAATGTGCACAGTGCGCACATTCTAATGTACAAGCATGAATAAACGTACACAGAGGGACACACATATACACACACACACACACTCGCCTTATACGCTAATACCACAAGCACATACACATAAACATTTTCTTATACATAAATAATTATTACAAAAATCTTTTTGTTCTTCAAGAGATGCGAAAAATTCAAAACCGTGGTTCGCGTGGACCCTCAGGGTACCATTCACTATAAAAATTGTCCTAACGAATCGTTGGGACAAGTGGCAAAAATGTCACAGTAAAATTCCCAACAGAGAAAGACATGTTAAGCACAGAAAAAGTAGCTTCACCGAATTTATTTTCAAGTAAGAAAATAACTGAAAGAATTTGTTGTGACATTTTTGCCACTTGTCCTAACGAATCGTTGGGACAAATTCTGTAGTGAGCACAAAAGCTTTGAAGGGGTCCTAATAAAAAAAGTTATTTTTGGGGTTCATAATATAAGGTAATTATATGGGGTTCCACCTACGTAAAGTTGGGACTCAGGGTTCCACAAGCGGGGTTCACATACGTAAAGTATGCTCAGGGGTTCCACAAGGGGGGTTCACATACGTAAAGTATACTCAGGGGTTCCCCAAGCAGAAAAGGTTGGGAAACCCAAAGTTAAACTCTGCCTTACTGTACAATAGCGAATGAGGAAGCAGAAATTCAACTTCTAAACGAGTATCTTCAAGTGATGAAAACTAATGATTTACTAAAGTTAAAAAGAAGATATTATACCAAAAAAGAAATCAAATATAAATAGTTTTTTCCTATTTGGTTCTGTAATAATAATAATAATAATAATAATAATAATAATAATAATAATAATAATAATAATATATAATAATAATAAATTAAATTATAATAATAATTAATAATAATAATAATAATAATAATAATAATAATAATAATAATAATAATAATAATAATAATAATAATAATAATAATAATAATAATAATAATAATAATAAAATAATAATAATTTTAATAATTAAAAAATAATAATAATAATAAAAATAATATAATAATAATAATAATAATAATAATAATAATAATAATAATAATAATAATAATAATAATAATAATAATAATAATAATAATAATAATAATAATAATAATAATAATAATAATAATAATAAGTAATAATAATAATAATAATTAATAATAATAATAATAATATAATAATAATAATAATTAATAATAATAATATATTAAATTATTTATTACCAGTATTTATTAAATTAAATTTCTTTTTTTTTCTCCCTCTTCTTCATATTATTATTAAAATATATATATATATATATATATATATATATATATATATATATATATATATATATATATATATATATATATATATATATATATATATATATATATATATATATATTATATTATTATATATTATACAATAATAAAAAAATAAAATTTAAAAAAAAAAAAAAAAAAAAAAAAAAAAGCTTAAAAAAAAAAAAAAAAAAATTGTTTTCTTTTCTTACCTGACTAAAGCTTTAATTGCTTCTGCAACGAAGGTCGATCTTCAAATCATCAAAGCAGCTATTTCTATTTAAAAAAAAAAAAAAAAAAAAAAAAAAATTTGTCAAAGGTATTTTGTAATTGTAACTCCTTCGAAGTTACCGTTTGATTTTTATTTTTATTTATTATTTTTTTTTATTTTTTTTTATTATTTTTATTTTTTTTAACTATTGATCTATCTATAAAGGTCTCTTTCATTTTGTTTCTATTATTCTTAAGTGTCTCTCTCATTTCTTTTTTTTTCCTTTTTTGTTTTAAAAGCCCTTTGAATTACGAAACTTTACACACAAATATAAATTACAAGAACTCTCAAAATCTATAAAATTTAATTAAAGGTGCGGAGCCAGCAATTTATCTGTCGGCTCCAATTTCAACTTCGTCTCCGGCTCCTGTTCCAACTCCGGCACCGACTCCTATTCCAACTCCGGCTCCGGCTCCTGTTCCAACTCCGTCTACGGCTCCTGTTCTAACTCCGGCTCTGGCTCCTGTTCCAACTCCGTCTCCGGCTTCAGTTCAACTCCGTCTCCGGCTCCTGTTCCAACTCCGGCACCGACTCCTATTCCAACTCCGGCTCCGGCTCCTGTTCCAACTCCGTCTACGCTCCTGTTCTAACTCCGGCTCCGGCTCCTGTTCCAACTCCGTCTCTCTGGCTCCTGTTCCAACTCCGTCTCCGGCTCCAGTTCAACTCCGTCTCCGGCTCCTGTTCCAACTCCGGCTCCTGCTCCTGCTCCTGCTCCGACTGACTCAGGATCTGTGTCTTTTAATTATTTCAGTAAAAACTAACTTTAAAATTCGACTCTGGATTCACCCAAAACCTTGAGGCTCCGAGACCCAGGGTCCAGCTCACCAGGGATTAACTCGACTGTAATTTATTGTTACTTACTTTTCTAAAGTTGAAAATAATTTATTTATTCTTCCTTTAGAAAAGTTTATACCTACTGGGTATTCCAGGAGGGGAACTGACTTGGAAGTTTCTTCCTAGGACCTGTACAAGGAGTCGAACCAGCATCTTCAATAATGCGACACAACCACTCTACCGTTGTGACACGGCTATACGGAGAATAACTATTTATTTAAATTGGAATTAAATATTAAGTATTATAACAAATAAATAATATTTTAACAAAAATAAATAAATAAATAAATGAATAAATAAATAAAAAATATAAAAATACTTAAATAAATAAATAAATAAATAAATAAATAAATAAACATAAAGAATAGGAGAATGAAATATATAAATGGAAAGATGTATCATATCCAAACTAGCAGGCATTCATAGATGTACATACATACATACATACAAATATACATTCATACATACATAAATACATACATATATGCATACATACATACGTACATAAAACAATAATGACACATATGCATACATTAGTACTTATATATATGACTACATATGTACCTTCATACATATTGCATTCAGGCATACGTACATACATACATCTATACATTCATATATACATACATACATACATATATACATACATACATACATACATTAATACATGTATACATGTTTACATACATACATACATACATACATACATACATACATACATACATTCATACATATAAAAAAAAAAGACATCGAACTCATTTCTTTCACCTGATCCTATCTTGTTTTGCGTGCGAATAAAAGTAATATATAAAAAAATAAATAAAATAAAAAAATAAAAAATAAAAAAATAAAAAAAAAATAAACAAACAAGCAAACAAAACCGTGTTCAACAAGAATACCTGAAAATTAACTTTTTTCTTCTTCTTCTTCTTCTTCATTTTTTGGTAAGACATCGTCTTGTACCAATACTAAATAAAATGATCATTTCAACGGCAATTTACGCTTTAGTGTTTGAAAAGGTTTATTTAAAGTATTTTTTCAACTACCTGAAATTTTTGGAGAATTTTATTTTTTTTTATTATTTTTTAATTTTTTTTTTTTTTTTTTTTTGTTATTATTATTTATGCAATTTTGCTATAAAAACAAAACACGTTATTAAGATTAAGATTTCTGAAGAACATTTTTTTCCTACAATTTTGAATTGCAAAATTCTATACAATTTGTACTCATATTTGTCAAGTATAGTTATCATATATATATATATATATATATATATATATATATATATATATATATATATATATATATATATATATATATATATATATATATATATATATATATATATATATATATATATATATATATATTCTATATATTTTTATATATATATATATATACATATATATATATTCATTCATATATATATATATATACATATATAAAATACATATATATATATATATATATATATATAATATATATATATATATATATATATATATATATATATATATATATATATATATATATATATATATATATATATATATCAGGTATTTCGTTTTCTGCCTTTCTACTTCTACCTTTTGTATTTGCTGGAAACGTGCTCTCATTCTCCCTATGCAAGAAAAAGGGGACCCCCTCTTAATGCACTAACTCTTGTCCTATTTCATTAACTTCCGTTCTTTCTAAAGTTTTCTGCTCTCTCTCTCTCTCTCTCTCTCTCTCTCTCTCTCTCTCTCTCTCTCTCTCTCTCTCTCTCTCTCTCTCTGATCTTAACAATAAGAATGCTTAAGATCCTTGTAGTGACCAATCTTGTAGTTCTTAAAAGTTTTGCTTCCAAGCTTGTATCCTTGTATATATACTGTCTTTCTATTTTGGCATTTCCCTCCTGCTAGAGATATACACTCGTTCAACCTGTGTCGAAAAAAGGGAACCCCCTCTCAACCCTCTTATTAAAGCCTTGTTTCCTTAATCTTCTTTCTTTCTAAAATTTTAGAATCTATCCTTAACAAAAAGATTTGGAAACATTTCAATTCTTCTAACCTTATCTCAGATTGCTAGTATGGTCTTAGTAAGAAACACTCTACTAGTAATCTTATTATTCTATTCTCTGACTCTTTGTCCTCCCTGTTCTTCGGCATTTCTGGGTTCGGGAAAACTTTTGTTATGGTGCAAAGCATATCGAAAGCCTTCGATAGGAACATAGGAACATAGGAAAATAGAGACAGTTAGAAGCCACAAGGGCCTATCGAGACTGTCCCAGTCCAAACAAATATTAACTATCAATACTAATACATGCACAAAGACTAGGTCTGTCCATCCCTAGTTATCAGTTTATCATGCAAAGATAAAAAATAACACCAAGGCCAGTTTTACATGCAATATTCATGAACCATCACCCACTACAAAAAAATAAACTGCCAATTAGGTTGGTCATAGGTTGATCTAAAATAAAATATACCCCAATTTGGCTTAGTCAAGTTATTCTATATAATACCTAAACTATCCATATATCTATCTAGCCCCTTTTTAAATTTGACAAGAGAATCACAATCAACAATCTCTTGTGGCAAGTCATTCCAAAAATTAACAACTCTATTACTGAAAGAGTATTTCTTAGATCGAGATGGCATGGCTTCTTTTTAATTTTATATCCTCTAGTTACTCTTCCTTGGTCCACTATAAAGTATTTTTCAATCTCTGTATTACTGCCAGATGCAAATATTTTGTAAACTTGTATCATATCCCCTCTGAGAAATCTCCTTTCAACCGAGAACATTCCTAACTCTTTCAACCTCTCTTCATAGCTCTTATTTTCAAAGCCAGAAATCACCTTGTTGCTCTACGTTGGACTCCTCCAGCATGTCTATGTCTCTTCTTAAATGGGGCCAAACCTGTGCACAATAATCTAATGCTATTACTTATCCTCTTTGCTCTTGTAAACTACATGCGATTAATTATACCTAACATCTTATTTGCTCTATTCCTTGCTTCCAAACATTGATCACCCACCTTCAGATTACTGCTAATAATCACACCTAAATCTTTCATGCTCCACAGTCTCAAGCCACTCCC
>SEYY01007540.1:2500-12500 GCA_009176605.1 Armadillidium nasatum
CTTATACAGAGCAAGCAACTGGGGTGGATTGAAGAAATAATGAAAGCCTCAGAACACCCAACCTATTAGAAGCATGTTTAGAAAGAGAAGTAATGTGATCTTTCCAAGAAAGATCACGAGAAAAGGATACGCCAAGAATTTTAAGAACAGATGAAGGTTTGAGTTGAGTGTTTTCGAAGAAGATATCATAGATGTGTGGAAGATTGTGTCGAATGGAAAGATGGAGAAACTGAGTTTTTGATGCACTGAAAACAACCATGTTTTCTCTGCCCCAATTTGAAATAAGTGAAAGATCAGAGGTTAGTTGCTCCAAGGCTACCCTTCTCGAGTCTATCAACTGCTGTTGGTGGGGTGTTTTCCAAACTGGAAGGAGTAATGAAGGTGGAGTCATCAGCATAGGAGTGGATAGGTGATGAGGTAATAGAGAGAAGGTCATTAACGAATAGCAGAAAAAGTGTTGGGGATAGGACAAAACCCTGAGGAACACCACTATTAATAGATATAAAGGAAGAACGGTTGCCGTCTACAACAGCTGTTATAGAATGACTGGAAAGGAAATTAGAAAAAAGATTACAGAAAGAAGGATAGATACCGAAAGAGGGAAGTTTAGAAATCAAAGCTTTTTGCCAGACTCTATCAAAGGCTTTCGATATGTCCAGCGCGACAGCAAAAGATTCACCGAAATGCCGAAGAGCGGAGGACCAAGAATCAGAGAGAAGGGAAATGAGATCACCAGTAGAGCGTTTCTTACGAAAGCCACACTGGCGATCTGAGATAAGATTAGAAGAATTGAGATGTTTCCAAATCTTCCTGTTAAGGATAGATTCGAAAACTTTAGAGAGAACGGAGGTTAAAGAAATGGAACGGTAGTTGGAGGGTTGGGAGAGGTCGCCTTTCTTCGGCACAGGCTGAATGAGCGCACGTTTCCAGCAAGAAGGGAAGGTTGAAGTGGAGAGACAAGACGAAAAAGTTTACCAAGGCAGGGTGCAAGCTCGGAAGCACAAGTTTTGAGAACCACAGGAGGAATACCATCAGGACCATACACCTTCTTAGTATTAAGTTCAGAGAGAGCAGAAATGACATCTTTAGAAGAAATTGAGTTAGAAGGGTTTGAAAGAGGAGGAATAGCTCCGTAATCGTCTAAGGTTGAATTAGAGGCAAACGTTTGAGCGAAGAGTTTAGCTTTAGAAGAAGGTAAGTTATGCCGTCGGAAGATATTAATGGAGAGAAAGAGGAAGAAGCAAAGTTAGAGTTAACATTTTTTTCAAAATGCCAGAAAGAACTTGAAGAAGAGGAAGAACCAGAAAGATTATTGTATTTTCTACGGAGAAAAGAGTTTTTAGTGTTACGAAGGATAGATTTGCACGATTCCGGGATGAAATATAAGTAATGTTTTTTTTCTGGAGTTTGAAGACGATGGTAATCCCTGAAGGCAACTTCCCTGCTGCGGATAGCGCCAGAACAAGCAGAGTTAAACGAAGGTTTGTTAGGTTTAGTAGTTTAGTTTCATATATATATATATATATATATATATATATATATATATATATATATATATATATATATATATATATATATATATATATATATATATATATATATATATATATATATAATATATATATATATATATATATATATATATATATTATATATGAAAAGAAATCAATTAAATTAATTTGAATAAACAGAAGAGATCTTTTCTTAGCATTACCACATTGAAACCTACGAATTAAATTGACATTTATAGTTATAAATTCACAATATAAAATACAAATATTGAAAATGATATTTTATTTATTTTCTTAAATTATTTTATTTAATTTATTTATTTAGTTTTTTTTACAAGAGTTTTTAATATTATTTCAGAAAAAAAATGGATTCTTTCAAAAATAAAAAATAATTTTTTTTGTCTTATTTTTATTAAGTAAAGTTTTTTTGATAAACTTTTATTATTTTTTAAACTCTTTTTGTTTATTTTTATCCTTTTTTTCTTTTATATTTATTTAATTTTTACTGTTTAGTGCATATTTTTCGTATGCTTATTTGAATTTTATAATATAATATATATATATATATATATATATATATATATATAAGCTGGGTTGAAAGATACAAAATGTTGTAGTGCAGATTTGAAACAACTTTATTTTGGTGCTCACTTCAGATACAAACTGAAATGTGTTAAAAGTAAGTTCTTCAAGATTTGTTTTCATACCCCAACTTTACCTTGAATCTTCTTATTTAAAAACAAAAATATATATATAGCCAGATATACAGTATATCTTAAATATCCTTACATTCTTACATGCTAAACAACCTGCATAGTAGAAAATCTCATTAGAAAATCAGATTTTGTCTGTACTGAAGGTATTTCGATTCGAGAATGTTTGGTTTGTAGTATTGCACCATGTCGAGAAGTATGACCAATGACCCTACTAGAAACAGCGGAAACATCTTTGACATTTCTTTCAACATCGACCGAATGACACGGATACTTTGGTAGGAGAATTTGTTGATTACTAACCAAAATATCATCACTAATATCATCAAGAAGAGGTGGGGGGTGATAGGAGTACTCCCCCAGTCTATCATTTCCATGTAGGAAGTGGCGTTGAGATTGACGTTTAGCTGCCTTTTATCAAAGCAGCGAACTTGCACATTGGTGGAGGATATTTTCTTTCTTGCTTGAAGAATTTGTTGACATGAAAATCTTCTTATTGTTTCCCGTTCATCTGCAACACCAGCTAGCAACAAGTTTTCTGGATGACAAAAATAGGAGTTGTTTAGGAGCACTGGAGAAATGATGTTCTGATCCTCAGGAGAAAGTTTTTGATATTGTGATACCATAAAGTGAAAATTCTTTGCACCATCTTGACAGAAGGGATGGGAGCGGATATAGAACCATATGGGGGCATAGAAGTTCAGTACGAATCGTACCAAACGCCTCAGATCATCAGATGCGGATTCTGTTGAAACGTACAATCGAAGCAGTCTGTTAGCTTTAGTTAGCCACCTTGCATGGCTTAAGGCACCCGGCTGTGCAGTTTTCAAATACCGCATATTATTATGATCTGCATTTTGTACCCCTTGCTGAATTAATAAACAGATTTTTAGTAAATACAGCTGGTCAGAACTTAGATCTTTCGTAACTGTTTCAGGAACATCAACTACAGAGCCTGGAATTGGTTGAAAATTAATGATGGGTTTGGTCTGAGGATCAAATGAGAGCAGTTTGGTTATAGGTCCTTCATGTGATGATGGGCCAGTTGTCTTCCCATCAACAACACTAAATAACTTCCTGAGTGGCAGTTCATTAAAATGCAACATGCATATGAGCCATTGAAGTGGTCTTTTAAGATGTAACTCCAACAGTGTGATTATTCCATTCTTGTTACCCGTATTCACAGGAGTTCCATCGCAAATCACTGCTCTTAAAGTCTCTGTAGATCTTGTTCGTTCAATAATACCCAGAATTTCATTAAATACATCTGGAGATCTTCCTGAGTTAGGACTAACGTGATCGATGTAACATGCATCTGGAAATGACACTAGCACGTAATGTTCTTCTCTAACTTTTCTACGCACACCTCCAGTATCGACAAGTGTTTCATCTATTTTTCCATCGAAACCAATGCAGACCATACCTCTGTGTTGCAGCAAATGCTTCTCTGACTGTTTGTCTCTCCAGTATTTTCTTTGGCGTTGTAACTTACTTGGATCAACAACGTTTTTTGGTGACACAAGTCCGAGGTCCTTGAGGGCAGCATTAACTATGAGACATGCATCTCTATTGCTCACATTTGTCCTCTCTAATGCTTTACACAACTCAGGATACTGGTTTCTATTTTGAGGGTGACATTCTTCCATTTCTTCTGATTCTAAGGAAAATGATTCTTCTAGCACATCACTCTCACTGCCTGATAATTCAACTGAACTTACACATTTTTGCGTATCTTTGTGTCTCATCTTACTTTCAAATGTCAACCGTTTCCTTTTCCTTTCCTGAAGTTTCATGTTTTTCTCTGTTCTTTCCTTGTCCACATTTCCTATTATCATGCGTCTTGAAGTGTTTTGATCAAGCCAAAATTGCCATTCCAATACAGGGATTTTCTTTTCATTGGGACATTGACATTGATTACGTTCAACTATACCATTATGAACACACTTGCACGCGCTAATGTCGAAGAGACAAGAAAATGATTTTATTTTATCTTGATATTTTTGAGAAGATTGTTTATTTCTTGAATATTTCATCAAATCATTGACATTCACTATTAGTCTCTTCACTTTCACTATAACACTTTCAAATTCTATTGTTGGAATGCCTGCTTTATTGTATATGCCTTTAACTTCTGTTGCCACTAACTTTGCTAGATGAGTAACACTGGCATCTTTGTTGACTACTTGATGGAACTTGTAGGCTCTAAAAACATCCTCAGCCAGTGGTAGCTGATTTTCGACAAGTGGTTGTGGATAACCGAATATTGCATGCCTGTTTTATGCCTTGTTGCACATGCCATGATACGTCTTGCAATAATAGTAATAAACACTGCACCCACAGGACTTATCTCAAACGTCGAATAGTCTGGATCTGAAATGAGACAAAAATAGCTCTCAATTAGTATTAAAACCAAATTTTGAAGAACAAAGCATATAAAATTCATAACTTAAGAACTTGAAATATACAAAGATTGGACTATTATCTAAAAGTTTTAGACACGGAATTTTGATATTTTAAGTTTTGTGCTCAGCGTTGTCAAATTTCCAAACCCATTTTTTTTTAATTTTAAAATGAAAAATTGCGGTAATTTTTTTTCTATTCAAGCGAAGTGAGTGAAATTTTGAGCTTATGTAGTAGTCGGGAGATGCATATTTCTTACTTAGATAACTTCTTTGTATTTTTTATTAGTTTTGGATTTTTTCTTGAACCAAATTTAAAAACAAAAAAATTTTGGGAAATTTTAAAAATTTTCTTTAGAGTATACAAAAAAATTATCTAAGTAAAAAAGATGCATCTTGCCAAACTATATAAGCCTTGAAAATTTTATGTTGATAAGATGAGTAGAAAAATAAATATATCAAAATATATCAGCCCAAGCAAAAATAGCCGAAATACCCAAAAATTGGTGCCGGCCCTTAAAAAAATTAAAGTTGGGCCCCCTAAACATTGAGTAAATGCAAAATGATTTTTTGTCCCACTACAGGGAAGCCAAGGAGCACCAATTTGACCATGTTTGGTTATCCCACAAAAATTCAACCCAGCTTAATATATATATATATATATATTATAATATATATATATATATATATATATATATATATATATATATATATATATATATATATATATATATATATATATAAGTATATATATATATATATATATATATATATATATATATATATATATATATATATATATATATATTATATATATATATATATATATATATATATATATATATATATATATATATATATATATATATATAATCTATATATATATATATATATTATATTTATATATTATATATATAATATATATAAAATTATATATTTATATATTGTGGTTAATTTTCTTGAATTAATTTAAAATTTAAATATAAAATTATTAATTATTATTATTATTATTATTATTATTATTATATTATTATTATTATTATTATTATTATTTATATTATTATTATTGTTGTTGTTATTATTGCACTGGAGCTTATTAAAGAACATGTGAAAATATATTTGTGAAATATATTAAATAGTTTTTAATTAACAACATAAAATTTTTAATTCACAATAAAAAATTATAATTAAAATTAAATATAATTAAAATAACTTCCGTTTATTAAAGTGAAGGACCTAATATATCAATAGTGAACTTGAATGATTTTTAAAGTTATTAATTTTTAAACATTCCTTTAGTAGATTCTTTTTGGTTAGGAGACTCTGGTGATAGCGAAGGAAGTAGATAGCTTTAAAGTCTTTTGTAGAACGGAGAAATACTTTAGTTTCGTCTAGATCTATTACCAAACATCATATTTTATATCATTTCAAACTCCGCTTCTTACATCATTTGTAGTTTGCAATCTTGTGGTTATCCTTGTTATCGTGGTCTACAATATAATGGTTATTCTCGTTTTAAATCTGGTTGTAAGCTTTGGAACTATTTTGTCGTTGGTATCATCGTCGCCATATTGGGTAAATTCTGGTAAGGATTTTTCTGAGATTAAATATATTATTTCTTATACTCGATTTACGTGGTCATTCATCATTTAACTTTGTTTTCGTGAAATGAATCTTCTTAACAAATTAAGAGTCAGATATTTTGCATTACAATTTTGAAGGTAATGATATTCTTATTTTCATTATTTGATTCTTCATAAAATTCCTGTTTGGCAACACTTCGTGTCTTAGACAAGCTTTTAACATGAAACACTTGCAAGAAGTTGACATTTCGTGCATGACTCATAATTTTGTTTCTTAGTGATATTTGTGATGTGATTTAGTGATCTTAACACCTTAGTGATTATTATCTTTTAAATATTGAATTTTTTAAAAATATACTTTAATATTACAATTGAAGATATTGTTAAGATGGAGAAACATGCTGGTCCCACTGAAATCTTCCTGAGAGAAGATAACGATGAAGAAGATTAAAGCATTTATCATTCATTTCTCTTTCAAGGTTTGAAAGAAAGCTCTTTTCTCTTCTTTTTTCGTGTTATCTCACAAAGAAAGCAAATAAAAGACGAAATATAACCAACAATCAAAGCATAGAAAGCCGTTTGCATATCCGCCATTTCAATCGCAATGTTTCCTGAAAGTGAAATATGTAAATTCAGCATTTTTGCTTTAATTTTTGATAAAAAATTGAAATTTAATTAATTTTCAAAAATTAATATTTTAGTAGAATAAATTCTATATATATATATATATATATATATATATATATATATATATATATATATATATATATATATATATATATATATATATATATATATATATATATATACATGCTATTTATATCATTCACTAAATATTATCTAGAGTTTTAAATTATTTGTTTTATTAAATACATTTTTTAAATTTTAGTACTATAATTTAAGATTTCATAAAAAAAATCTTGTAAATAACCACAAAATCCTTATTTATAAAATATATTATTTAAAAATATATTATTCTTAAATTCAAAATCAATAATTAATATATATTTCACAAACCTCTGTCATAAGTTGGTGGTATTGAAGAGGTTTTCATTCTCATAATGGCATCGTTATATAATTTAGTGTAGATTCCTGATTCTATCAATCTCCTCCAATAATAATTAATAGGATAAGTGTAAGTCGAATGCTTTTCAAAGGGAAGAACCAAAATGAAAGGTTTGAACTGAAAAACACAAGAGTATCAAAGCTACATAATATAGAAAGATATATTTAATAAAGGAAACATTCATAATACATTCATTCATTTAGGGATTGTCAATTTTAATAATGTGGAAAATTAAATTTGGTAATTATATTTTTGCTTCTTTTTACTCCCAAACATGAGATATGGATACCATAATGGGGAAAAATAACTATAACCTACATCAGTTATATTAAAAAGTTTCAATTTTAGTTTATTTTAGAAATTCTAGTTACTCGGTAATAAATTTTAATTATATATATATATATATATATATATATATATATATATATATATATATATATATATATATATATATATATATATATATATATATATATATATATATATATATATATATATATATATATATATATATATATATATATATATATATATATATATATATATATATATATATATATATATATATATATATATATATATATATATATATATATATATATATATATATATATATATATATATATATATATATATATATATATATATATATATATATATATATATATATATATATATATATATATATATATGTGCACAACAGATCACTGAATCATACATCTGGCACTTTGGTGATTTGATTGTGCTGACAGTGATCATTGTGAATAAAAAATAGTATACTTATTTTGCTGCCACTATTTGATAGCAAGTTCGAGTCATGTTCTCAGATTTTTTAAATCTATTTCTTGTAAAGGGTGAGCACTAGAGTAAATATATTTAACTTTATAAATGCGACTTTCAATCATTACACATTTTAATATTTCTGCAAATGAATTTCATTAGTGTTCTGTAATTTTTAAATGTATATTAAGTCGTACTGCTATAATTTATCCATATACCTTTTTCAGAAAACGTAAGTCATAAAATTATATATTTTATAATTGTGAATCAAATATTGCATATCATATTTATAAATTATTATTATTGTATCTACAAGAAGAAAAGACTGCCTTGTTTCACCTCAGCCTGAACTTTCAGGTTTAAAGCTGCCTTCAAATGGAGAAATCTTAGGCGTACTTTTATATCAACTTCATCAGAAGAAAACAACAGTTTGAGATGTTACAAATCAAACAACTGAAGTGTTACAGATTTTTTAGGATATGACCAAAATTCCAACGATAAGCAAAGATGTCATAAAATTGAAAAGCTTTAGAAAGAAGTCAATTAATAAAGAAATGACTCGTTGTTCTTTGAGTCAAATAGCTCGAGAGAATACATTTAAAAACTAATCACTAAACCTTTTTGATGTCTCTCATGCAGATGCTTTTAATAAAATAAATGCAGAAGTTAAAGCCTTGTTGATTAGTCTAACGTGAAGAGGATAAAAGAGGAAGAAGGAGTACTATATACAGGGTTCTTATAAGACAAGAATTAAAAGTCGTGAAGGACAAAAAAAACTTGCAGAATAAAATTGGCGAGCCAGAGAAGAAACTTCTGCATTAAATACTTTAGCACACTAGTTCCTCAAGTGGATCCTCATCCACTGTCGACGAAATTGATTCAAATGATGAAGATAAAAATATAAAAGTGAAAAGGATAAAAAGTGAAAAGAGCCCGAACCAACATCATCACGGCCTCCTTATCAGCAGCTTTGGATATAACGAAGATGTTTGATCGGATTGTCACATATGTTCTAACCGAAACTGCCTGTTCTTTAGGCCATGATGTAAGCAAAGTAAATATAAATCTGTATTCTATTCACCGTCAACGAATGGCACAAAGGAAACACATAGTAACACGTTTACAGAAAGAATTCAAATCAGAGATACCATTGACAGTTCACTGGGATTGGAAGTTGATGCAGGATCTAACACTAAAAGAACATGTTGACAGGCTTCCAATTCTAGTATTGGGAAAGAACACAAGAAAAAATTTTATTGGATGTACCAAAATTAGAAAGTGGAGCCGGAGTCAATATGGATAATGCAGTAGTTTAAGCAATTTAAATATGGAATCTTACTGGTCAAATCTTTTGAATGTTTTTTGACACAACGGCTTCAAATACTGGCCGCCACAAAGTAAAATGCATATTAATTGAAAATAAGCTTCAAAAAGTTTTACTATATCTTCCATACCGGTCTCACATCTTGGCTGATTCTCCAAAGTGTGCTTTCAGAGGTTTTGATGTTTCTTCTGGTCCTGAACTTCTATTAAAGAGGTTTCAAGCTATTTGGAAAAATATTGATCAAAACTACCGTGCTCTACTCTGGCAAAAATATTACTTGATATTAAAGAGGATATTATAGAATTTGAAGTGAAAGTGCTCCGTGAAATAATAATAATTTGAGATGGGATTTTCATGAAATAATTGAGTTAGTAATTATTTTTCATGGTGGTATCCGATTCCATGCTACTGGATCAATTTATATGGGTAGATGGATGAGTAAGGTTATATATTCCCTGAAAGTATGGGTGTTTCAGAGCCAATTTCGCTCTTCATCTGATCGGAGAGAAAATCATTCCCACGTTGATTGTTGTTGCTATCTTGAAAAGGAGATTCTGTTTTAGAGCTAGTTTTCATATATTCACAGAGGACAAAGGCAGGAGGCCAGGTCATTATGCAAATGGG
>SEYY01007540.1:17500-30000 GCA_009176605.1 Armadillidium nasatum
ATATATATATATATATATATATATATATATATATTATATATATATATATATATATATATATATATATATATATGAGAGGCAATATGCTTGTATACTGCCGATATATAAAGGGAAGGGGATAAGATGATGTTTAGGAATTTTAGGGGGATAAGTTTGTTGAGTGTAGTAGGGAAAGTGAAAGAATTGACAAGAGAGAGAGAGTTGGGGAGGAACAGGGAGGTTTTAGAGAAGGTAGGGGATGTGTGGATCAGGTGTTTACACTGAGAATGATTGGTGAGAAATTGAGCGAGAAAGATAGAGTGGGGTATGTATGCTTTATGGATTTGGAAAAGGCGTATGATAGAGTTTGTAGGAGGAAATTGTTTGAGGTTCTAAGGGAGGGGTGAGTGAGAGATAGATTATTGAATGGAATTAAATCATTTTATGAGAACTGTAGAGCGAGGGTGAGGGTGAGGAGGGAACTGACTGAGTGGTTTAACGTGGGAGTAGAACTGAGGCAGGGTTGTGTTATGTCTCCATGGTTGTTTAAAGTGTTATGGATGGTGTTGTTATGGGGATGGAGAGGGAAGGGAAGGGTATTAGGTTGAGAAGTAGAGAGGGGGAATAGGAGGTAAATGTCTTGTTGTTTGAGGATGATGCGGTGCTAGTTGCGGAATCTGGGGAGAAATTGAGAATGTTGGTGAAAGAGTTTGTGAGGGAATGTGCGTCTAAGGGATTAAGCGTAAACTCAGCAAAGAGTAAAGTTATGAGGATTGGGGGTAGGGATGGGATGAGGAATGGGGGGTGTCGAGGTGGGGGAGAGAGAAATTTGAGGAGGTAGAAGAGTTTAAATATCTGGGAATGTTAGTGGAGGGAAAAGGGGAATGGATGGGGAAATAAAGAATAGAGTGATGGAAGGAATGAAAGTGATGGGGGGACTGAGGGAAGTATGGAAGAAGGGGAGAATATCAAAGGAAATAAAGGTAAGAATGTTTGAGAGTATGTGTCATGGGTGTGAAACATGGGTGATGAATGCTCAGATTAGGAAAAGATTAGAAGTTTTTGAAATGAAAGGATTGAGGGCTATATGTGGGTTAAGGAGGGTAGATAGAATCAGGAATGAAAGAATAAGAGAGATGTGTGGATGGAAGAGGGGAATAGTGGGCAGAGCGGAAGAGGGTGTATTAAGATGGTTTGGGCATATGTGTAGAATGGATGAGAATAGGATGGTGGGTAGAGTGATGAGATCCGAGGTAGAGGGAGGAAGGGGAGGGGAAGGTCGAGGTGGAGGTGGATGGATGGGGTGAGGGAGATATTGGGGAGGAGAGGTTTGAATGTGGACGAAGGTATGAGAGTTTCGGAGGACAGAGTGAGATGGAGGGCAGTGGTGAGGGGGAAGGGGAGATAGAGTGTGGATGTGTGGGTGTGAGCGAACTGTGACGGGCACCACCCCATGAGAGTGGGAAAGGTGAATGGTAAAGTAAAATAAATAAATAAATAAATATATATATATATATATATATATATATATATATATATATATATATATATATATATATATATATATATATATATATATATATATATATATATATATATATATATATATATATATATATATATATATATATATATATATATATATATATATATATATATATATATATATATATATATATATATATATATATATATATATATATATATATATATATATATATATATATATATATATATTCAACCTTGCCCTTGAAAGAAAGACGATTCCCTGCTCCAGCCGAAGTAGCTGTCCGGTCGTCTTAAAAAAAGTAAACTCTCGTAAAAAAACTGCCTCTGCATTTACTATCTGGTCTCTCTTCGTTGCTGTCTGCTCGGTCTACTCTTAGAGTGGCAGGCTCTGGAGTGGACAAAGACTGTTTCCTAGAGCTACATATTATTTTGCCGAATTCTTAGAGTCCGACAGTAGAGTGACGATACAAAATGGAGCCCAATCAAAGCAACCTCGTCGCCTCATGCAAGACTTATTTCGGGAAGGAGTTTTTGCTCACCTTAGTAGAAGCCGCCAGGAGGTTAAGACACCTTTCAAGTCCTTCTTCTCTTCCACACAAATGAATTCTTCAGGTAAAAATCTATCCATTCGTATAAAAGCTTCATTTGACGGGGATATTTTGGAGGGTTACTGGGGTGATTTAGTGATTAAAACGATGGATTCGATTCTTGTGCCAATGGACAACGATTCGAGGTTCAGAATGAACATGTTTCTTTATTTTTCATTTGTAGTTATTTTGATTTTACACACACACACACACACATACACACATATATATTATATATAATATATATATATATATATATAATATATATATATATATATATATATATATATATATATATATAAATATATATATATATATATATATATATATATATATATATATATATATATATATATATATATATATATATTATATATAATTAAATGAAATGCTTGTAATATGCAAATTGAAGATGTATGTGCAACCATTAGTATAGTTATCAGATTTCACCGAATATTTCGCCATAATGACTTTTCCCATAAATTATAATAATAGTTACTGAACAGAGCTTACTGTAACTACTACTAATGCAATAATAAATAATATAATAATTATAATAAAAATAATAATGATGATAATAATAATAATAATAAATATTACGATAGTGATTTAACAAATCTTACTAATAATGTAACTGAAACTGCATCTATTACTGTAACTCTACAAATATTACTACTACTACTACTACTACTACTACTATAATAATAATAATAATAATAATAATAATAATATAATACAATCTCAATAACAAATATTTATAAGAAGTATTAACGTAAGTACGAACTATTCTACTTTAGAAAGATAAACTTTGAAGATCTAATTTCTTCATGAAACCTGAAACTGTTTTTAAACTTGTTATTTACTTTTATAATGATGGCTATAAAATATCCTCCTTTGTATTTTAATTCATTGAAACATAAACTTAAAAATATTATTATAAAAATTTTTAAAAAATGGGGGAGAAAACTAGAATACTTGTGTTGCGAAAGGATCGTCAACTTTAGTCAAGGTGGGAGAGTAGGAAAAATTGTTCTTTCAATGAACTTTTATAACTGTTAGACTTTGATGTTATACTGTACTTGGATCTTTTTCCTATTTTAATAAGAGGGTATTGAAACAAATACAAACTTCATGACTAGTTGAGGCTCTTTTATATCATTCAAATTTGCTTCACCTCACAATATCAACGCTTATTCTTATGGTAAATAAGAATGGAAATTTATATTTTTTCCAAGTGTTTATTGAGATGTATTTGGTATATCTTATAAACTTCTCTCAAGCATATTATATTAATAAAATACATCTGTTTTTATAAATAAAATTCCTATAAAATTTAAAACCGTTGCTTACCTTCAGAGCTAAATTTGAAAGTTCGGTCGGCTTTTCTTTGTCCTCTGAAATCTTTGCTAAAACAATCATTATGCACTGAACTATAAAAAATGTAGCCAAAAAAGCGAGCCAAGTATGTGTGGAGAAAGGATTCATCAGTTTCAGCCAAGGAGGAAGGGGAGGAGGAATTGTTGCTAAAATTACAGTAGTTTCATAACTGTAAGGCATAGATATATCTAGGTCCCTAATTATTTCAACGGAGAGCATTGCAAGATTAATACCCATGCGCCTAATGCCCAGCTGTAGCTCTCTCTGTGGTCCACTCCAAGTTCTGTTCCCTATGTACATTCCAAACCTGTTATCAATAGTACGCTTATGAAAAACCGGTTTAAAATTTAATTTTTTCCCTAGAATTTTCACAGTATCTTTATTGCATCCTTCACACTTTCCATCTGGTGTTAAATAATAATAAGGAAAATCAATTGTACAAATTGAACCCACAAGCATCACTTTACCATTGAAATTGTTTAACCTGTTTATAAATAAAGGTTTTATGATTTCTTCACCTTTCCAAGTCCCAAGCTTAATTCTCCAGGTTTCATTTCTTTTCGAAGGTTTTCCAACAGGATGAAGAGAATACATACTTATGAAATATGAACCAAGTTGTTGAATCATTTCTCCTATGAATATAAATCTTGAACGCTGAATTGGGGAATCAAATACTGACGAGTCTATCAAATTGTCTGGATTCAAAGATATAACACTTAAATATACAGGTGCCCAGCGATCATTCAAACCAATCTTATGAAAAAAGTCTAGGATGATATCGCCTCGGAATAGGATCACAAATACCTTGAATAATTCTCCTCTTATGATTGTGAAATCAAAATCATTCGGATCAAATTCCTGAAGTGAAGTAATAATTGTTGGAGAGTGTTTACTAGTTTCCCTTATAACACGGTCGCTCAACTTGTTTTCTAGCAATATGTTATCAAAAATTAAAAGAAAGTTTGAATCAGCAAAAGTTTCAGTAAGCAACTTCAGCAGAAATCTTTCAGCAAATTTTTCTGCAAAACTTTCCTTAAAATTATTTCTTTCGACATTAGAAATATATGAAAGGTTTTTTTTCTCTTTTGTTGACTTTATGCATTCCAAAATAGTTAATAAAAATAACAATAAAATTAATACAAATAAGATCTGCATCACTTTATAACTGAAAATACGATATAAAATTTCAAATATATATATATATATATATATATATATATATATATATATATATATATATATATATATATATATATATATATATATATATATATATAATATATATATATATATATATATATATATATATATATATATATATATATATATATATATATATATATATATATATATATATATATATATATATATATATATATATATATATATATATATATATATATATATATATATATATATATATATATATATATATATATATATATATATATATATATATATATATATATATATATATATATATATATATATATATATATATATATATATATATATATATATATATATATATACTATATAAACACCTAGTCTATTATCCCTTTTATATATTTATAGAAAGCGGTATCGGTAGACTAATAATAAGGAAAATCGGTTTGAATAGGTAAAAATAAAATAATCTATATATATATATATATATATATATATATATATATATATATATATATATATATATATATATATATATATATATATATATATATATATATATATATATATATATATATATATATATATATATATATATATATATATATATATATATATATATATAATATATATATATATATATATATATATATATATATATATATATATATATATATATATATATATATATATATATATATATATATATATATATATATATATATATATATATATATATATATATATATATATATATATATATATATATATATATATATAGAGAGAGAGCAGCCTTCATGTCCAATTTAAAATAATTAAAAATATAATATAATTGTAATTTAAAATATCTTCATAGTATAATTATACTTATACTATGATATCTTCCCCAAGCAATGGAAGATGATGTGTTTGTAAGTATTCAAACGCAAATGTGAAAGCATTTTCTTTACCGAAATTAAATAGAATTTCATTCCATAATTATCAAATCATTTTACCAATAAATTAATATTGAAATTTTCCACAGTTCAAATAAGAAACCTTTATTATGTCAACTAATTTAATATTCATAATACATACAATTCATGAAGGAGCTAAATTCTCATTTAAACAATTAATAATACTCTTCACAATGCGAATATATATATATATATATATATATATATATATATATATATATATATATATATATATATATATATATATATATATATATATATATATATATATATATATATATATATATATATATATATATATATATATATATATATATATATATATATATATATATATATATATATATATATATATATATATATATATATATATATATATATATATATATATATATATATATATATATATATATATATATATATATATATATATATATATATATATATATATATATATATATATATATATATATATATATATATATATATATATATATATATATATATATATATATATATATATATATATATATATATATATATATATATATATATATATATATATATATATATATATATATATATATATATATATATATATATATATATATATATATATATATATATATATATATATATATATATATATATATATATATATACATACCTTTAAAACGTTTTTTCAGCAGCTAACATCCTAAACGTACTTTCTAGCATTTTAATTAGGTTGATTGGTGGGCATTGCGCCGCTTCTTTGCTGACTACCCTTGAAATGAATCCTGTTTTGTCGCCCATATGTTCAGCCGATCACGAAGAAGGGTAGCCAATCTAATCCCTCAAACTATCCTCCTATAGTTCTCACATGTGTTCTGTCTAAAATCTTTGAAACTCTCCTTTACTCTCATTCCTGGATCATCTGAAGTCTTGCTCCCTTCTTTCAGATCATCAAAACGGCTTTCGAGGTTCGAGGTCCACTGGTGACATTTTCCTATCTTACTGATTTATTGATCTTCTGCTCTTATGGATTATTGGGAGTCTTGTGTGGTGGCGCTTGACATTTCCAAGTCTTTTGACAGGTTAGGGCTTGGTTCACTACTCTCCAAGCTCCCTTCCTTCGGGTTTCCTCCTTCTCTTTCCTTACATATTTCTAGTTTTCTCTCGGATCGTTCCATATCGGGACTTGTCGATGGAGCGACCTCTTCTTCCTACTCTATCAATTGTGGTGTTCTCCAGGGTTCTGCTCTTTTTCTGACTGTAAGCTCCACTTCTAACTCTATTCATTCTTATATCGATGAATCAACTCTCCATTCTTCCAATCCTTTAAAATTGACTACCTTTGCTTCTAGAGTTGCTTCTCGTCTTCAACTTTCTGACTCCATTCTTGCCGATCTGTGCGGGATTTCCCGTTGGGGTCGCCTCAACCTTGTAAAATTCAACTCTTAAAAACTCAACTTCTTCACATCTCCTTCTCGAAAACACCTCCCAACTTTCCGATCTCCTTCGATGGCTCTCCCGTCTCACCTTTAAACAGCATTAACATTCTTGGTCTGAACATAAACAATAAACTTTCTGGAAATCTCATATCACAATAGTTGTTAAGGCGGCTTCATATAAGCTGGGAATACTGTTCAGATTGCAGGAATTTTTTCCTTCCAATTATATAAGGGTCTTATTCGCCCATGTATGGATTATTGTTTCTCATTTTGGGGGGGGGGGCTTCGGTTCTACCTCTCTTTTGGATAGGTTTGAGACTAAGGCTACGAGATTAATAAACTGTCTGTCTTTTCAAACTCATTTGACCCTCTGTCTTTGCGACGTGATGTTGGTGCACTATCTCTTTCCTATAGGTACTATAACGGCAGCTGCTAGAGGGAACTAACCTCTCGCATTCGACCACCATTGCGTCGCTCTCACAGCACAAGCGGAGCCATGCTTTTGCATGAATTTTGGGTGAATATGGTAAGCCCAAAGTTTGTCTGATGTGATTCCTCCTTCTTTCCAGCCACTTCTGTTCTGTGGAAATCTCTGCCATCATCTGTCTTTCCTGATGTATATAATCTTCCTCTCTTTAAACCTAAGAGATTTGGGTTAGTCGAGTCAAGATTGGGTAGCTTTCTCTTTTTTTTATTTTTTATTTCTGCCCCTCCTAGGAAAGGGCTTTGCCTGCCGTGAGCGGTAGTAATCTGTAATATATAATATATATATATATATATATATATATATATATATATATATATATATATATATATATATATATATATATATATATATATATATATATATATATATATATATATATATTGTTGAAAAGTTTTTTCAGCTATGATTCGTCTGGCAGGGCTTTCCATTTTTGACTTCTCTCCTTTCCCATCTTTATCCATTTATTTACTCCTTACAGTTACTGTTAAGGCGAGAAATGGACGACACTTGCACCTAGCAGAAAGGAAAAACCAAATGACCATAGACAGTCGAGATTAACCAAGGACGACAAAGTTACAAGCGAGTGAACGCTCACCTTCTTGCTACACAAAGGATAACTAAGAACTATTCAGGTTTGCTATGGTTCGCTCCACACATCAACAAGGAGACTTTTCAACTAAATGAAACAATGATCAAAATGTTGCAAAAATATATAATTTACTCTTAGATATTGTAATTAAATATAAAATATAGAAAAATATATTAATTATCTTATTGAATAAATTTTTCGTACATAAGATGATATTAACTTTTGTATTAAATTAAATTATAGACTTTGGTTTGTCACTTAACTTAGTTAGAATATTGCTTCATTCTGGTACAGGATAGCCTACAAAGACCCGTCTTCTACTGTAACAGGCAGGTAACCGCCTCTAGCAGCCGTGGACAAGAATTCATGACAACGCCACGGACTACAACGTGCGATTGAGATGCGCCTTGGTGATGTAGATTATGAATCGATATGTTACAGGAACTGACCCCCAGAATACTTCAAGATTGGACCTCAAGGTTGGCACCAGGAAATTATACCTTCATATGGCACTCTTAGCTTGAAAATAAGCTACGTTCCTATATTGGCAATAAATTAACATCCTGAATTTTAAAGGTTTGGCCTCCCATATTGGCAATGTTTGGCCTTCTATATTGGCAATATTTGGCCGGCTTAGGTGTAGATTGTTTCTGAGTTTCGATATTTTTTTATATCGATATCCTTAACATTAAGGTAGCTGTTATAATATTTTCTGTAATATTTTCTAAAAATCGAAACTCAAAAACAATCTACACCTTTACCTATTTGGCCTCCTATATTAACATTTCAACTAGTAATAATTTAGACTCGCAGATTGGCACCTGTTGGAATATGAATTTTATACCAACAGTGCTCCAACTTAATATACCTTAGAAAAGTTAAATTAATGTAATATATTTACACCTACCCTTAATTGAGTAATAAGCCATCTACGTCCAATCTTGATATCAAAATAGCTTATAGCTATATGTAACATGTTTATTTCAAGAAATCCATCTGAAATAGGGACATTGCTTCATAAATACCACAAAGAAAGTTAATTGAAAAACAGTAAAAATAAAATCAACATATAAGTATAACATTAATGTATCTAAGCAATATAAATACGTTAACATTATCTCAATGGCATACTCAAATATGACTTTTCAGGCAAAGCAATGAGGCAATGGTCATTGCAGTGGCGGCAATGATCCCGACGGCAAAAAGCGAAGCGCATTCTTGAAGGAATAATCCATGAAACCTGAAAATTGAAATGAGAAAAATATACTCGGCTGCAGCCACTCTTTTAAAATTATCGTACCAGTCAGACTATATGTTTAGATTGCAGGTTTTGTTTATTTCTTTTCCCTTTATCTTTCATTTATTAAGCAATTATTATTGAGTTATTTATATTTCCAGATTATTTATTTCTTAATTTTTTTTACTATATCTTATCTTTAAATAACTTATATTAATAGTTATTAATTGTATCTACGTCTGACAGGGTCGTATAGTGTAAAATATTGAATATTTAAAATATTGTTACCTTTCTTTAACTTATTTGATAAAATTATTATTCTATATATATATATATATATATATATATATATATATATATATATATATATATATATATATATATATATATATATATATATATATATATATATATATATATATATATATATATATTTTTATATTATATATTATAAATATTATTCAAATTGTAAAAAAAAGACCGTTATCAAAAATGGGCTTAATGCCACCTCCATTACCCCCGTCTTTCATCTAATGAATATCATATGGCATCGTACATTTTACGGACTGCTTGTGTTGACTAAATTAAATTTTTTATTTTACTTCTTGTTTATATAATAATTCCTCGAAGTGAAAGAGTGTTAAACAATATATATATATATATATATATATATATATATATATATATATATATATATATATATATATATATATATATATATATATATATATATATATATATATATATATATATATATATATATATATATATATATATATATATATATATATATAGTTAAGGGTCCGAGTGTACTTTAGCATGTATACATATTTCAAAAAATACTAAACGTACGTTAAAAAGGATAACATTTTTGGAATCCTTGAAGAATTTTGATAAAGAAAATTATAAAAGAAGTGGAAATAAGTTAAAAAAAAATTGTTTGTGTACGATAAATTAGGAAATATTTTGCATTATTATTATTATTATTATTATTATTATTATTATTATTATTATTATTATTATTATTATTATTATTATTATTATTCTTTCTTTGGCGAACCTAATTCGACTTATCATAACCTGAACGACCGAAGTTGGCCGTTGAATACAGACCTAATTGATTGCTGGAATGTGGCCGTAGGATACAGGCATACTGCCATATAACACCATATATGTATATATTTTACATGATTTACAAATTTTTTACCTAATCGTGAAATTTATGACTCCAAAATTCTCGAAATTAATCTCAGAAAAAGAGACGCTGCCTGACTCACGATGTCGTGAAACGTATTAAAAAATATAAATTACGTAGTTATTAAAATTATTATAAGTTTTTTTTTTAATTCCCAATTTTTCTTATCAAAATTCTTCAAGGATTTCAAAAATATAATTCTTTTTAACGTACGTTTAGTATTTTTTGAAATATGTATACATGCTAAAGTACACTCTGGCCAAGTTAAGCTATATATCACATTTAAAAACTGTTAGAAACACAATTTGATATTTTTATTTAGGTTCGGAAGTGATAGAAGGGAATATTATTGGGGGAGGTGAAGTTTTATTTTAAAACATTAGATGCTCAATTTCCTAACACGCAAATCTTTACATTGTTAAATTTGATAGATGTTTTCTATAAATATTTCTTAGTTTTGAGAAATTTTAAAGTCAAAATTATAAAAAGGCTAAATTTAAGGCACGAAAAGAAACACAGGAAGCTTTGAGAATGTTGAGATATATATTAGATTACTTTTCCGTCTTCGTGGTTACTTTAAAATGTAAATCCCCTCTTTAGAGGATTCTCTTCCAGCTAGTCATTCGGAGTGGCAAGTTTATTAAGTTTGGAGGAGCAGTATCTAACCATTAACCCCCTTCCCCCTTTGTAATAATTTTATTGGAGTATCAGCTGATAGTGAGAGTGACTTAATGAAACTTTATTGATCATTTATTTTTAAATGTTGATAAAATTAATCTATACATTTGATTACTAATATTATCTTTCAGAAATAAGGCATTACTCAATATTGACTAAGTTATTTACTTAAATATTTAATGATTATTTCTCAATATTATTAAATAAAAGGGAATTAATATAAAACTGATTTATGTGTACTATGATATTTTTATTTATGTATATAAAAATGAAACTGGGAAAATATGAACCTTATTAAATATTTATAAAAAGGTTCTATTGAATTTTAGTAAGTTTTGGGAAATGAATTCTCATCTGGTAAGAACTCCCATTTTATATTTTACATAATTATTATTATTACTAATATTAATATAGAATAATATTTATAAACATTTAAGAGAGATTACTTTTTCTGTTCCAAATTTCAAGAATTTTTATTTCGTTTCTCAAATTAGAATAGAGTCACCGTTTATTTATTTATATATTTTTTATAGAAATATGATATTTTATTTAGTTATTATTTAGTATATCAATTTAAATTTTAAGTAACTATAAATATTATACTTTTTCTAAACAATCTTTTATTTAACTTGATTTTTTCTCTATTTTTCTTTCTTCACATACAGTTTAATATTTATTCATTTATATAAATTAATTCTTTTGTTTTTATTTATTTATTCATTGTTTAAAGTTTCTCTAAAAACAAATTAAATGTTTTTTATTTTATTTTTCAAAATTATTTCTTTAAAACAAAATACTGACAAGAGTTATATTTTTTAGGTGATTTTCATTTTTTCTTTTTAGAGTATTGTCTTGGTTGCTTTCCTCAGCTACTCCTTTGTTCTTTGTTGTTCAAATGATTGGAAACTGTTGAAGAGAAGATCAACATTTACTTACTTATTTCCATTTAATAATTTGAAGACAAAGAAATAAATTTTAAAAAAATATATTTTGGAGATAGTGAACCAATTAAAAATTCATTTTTTCATTATATCATTAAGCCAGATTATTATTATTATTATTATTATTATTATTATTATTATTATTATTATTATTATTATTATTATTATTATTATTATTATTATTATTATTTTTATATTTTCTAAAATTTAATTTATTTTATTATTTCATTTTCATTATGTTATAAATATATTTTAATACATTTTCATTCTTAATACAAACAACATTTGTGGCATGCTAACACCACATTAGTGTGGCATAAGGCCACTACACACCCACTCACTATATATATATATATATATATATA
>SEYY01007540.1:42500-50000 GCA_009176605.1 Armadillidium nasatum
GCGCACGTTTCCAGCAAGAAGGGAAGGTTGAAGTAGAAAGACATAGGCGAAAAAGTTTACCAAGGCAGGGTGCAAGCTCGGAAGCACAAGTTTTGAGAACCACAGGAGGGATACCGTCAGGACCGTACGCCTTCTTGGTGTTAAGCTCAGAGAGAGCAGAAATAACGTCTTTAGAAGAAATTTTAATTTTAGGCATAAATGAGTTGGAGGGGGTTGGAGGAGAAGGAACAGCTCCGGAATTGTCTAAGGTTGAATTAGAAGCAAAAGTTTGAGCGAAGAGTTCAGCTTTAGAGGAAGGCAAAACGGCAGTTGTACCGTCAGAAGATACTAAAGGAGGGAAAGAGGAAGAAGCAAAGTTAGAGTTGACATTTTTTGCAAAATGCCAGAAAGGGCGTGAGGATGTAGAGCCAGAAAGATTGTTGCATTTTGAGCGGAGAAAGGAGTTTTTAGTCTTACGGAGAATAGATTTTGCACGATTCCGGGATGAAATATAAGATGCATGAGTTTCTGGAGTTTGAAGACGACGGTAATATATATATATATTATATATATATATATATATATATATATATATATATATATATTATATATATATATATATATATATATATATATATATATATATATATATATATATATATATATATATATATATATATATATATATATATATATATATATATATATATATATATATATATATATATATATATATATATATATATATATATATATATATATATATATATATATATATATATTATAACTTTTTCAATTTTGTTTATTTTTTTATTTTATTTATTTGAATTATTTTTATTCTTTCAATATAAGTGTTTTTGATTTTTTTTTCTTGCAAAAATCCTTTGCCATTCACTGATAAACCGAAAAAAAATCATATTACGATCATTTCCTCTATGCAGGTAGGCTTGGTAGAAAAGTAGAATTCGTAGTTTCCCTCTTGAGAATTATTAGACCTGGTATCGGTATCGGTATGGTATCGGGCATTTTTTGCCGATACCGATACCGATACCGATACCGGTATCGGAAAATATGCCGATACTTGCCTATACCGATGCCGATACCGATACTTCACTCCATCCCTAATATATATATATATATATATATATATATATATATATATATATATATATATATATATATATATATATATATATATATATATATATATATATATATATATATATATATATATATATATATATATATATATATATATATATATATATATATATATATATATATATATATATATATATATATATATATATATATATATATATATATATATATATATATATATATATATATATATATATATATATATATATATATATATATATATGCCTTGTTTTATCTTCAAGAAGATCCTTGAGGGTTTCCATTCGACGAGGGTATCGAGGGTATGTAAGGAAAGACACAAGATTGGCCGAGTAAAAGACGGTGACAATGAAGGACGATATTATCCAGACGCCAAAGAACATTCGAACCCAGTTTTTCTTACTGAATTCTGTCATTCCTTGACGGAAAAACTGTCCTGTTATCTGTATATATATATATATATATATATATATATATATATATATATATATATATATATATATATATATATATATATATATATATATATATATATATATATATATATATATATATTCAACGTTGCCCTTAAAAGAAAGACTGTTCTCTGCTCCTACAGAAGTAGCTGTCCGGTTCTCTTAAAAAAGTAAGCTCTCTTTAAAAAAAAAAAAATGCCTCTTCATTTACTGTCTGGTCTCTCTTCGTTGTTGTCTGCTCGGTCTACTCTTAGAGTGGCAGGCTCTGGAGTGGGCAAAGACTGTTTCCTAGAGCTACATATTATTTTGCCGAATTCTTACAGTCCAACAGTAGAGTGACGATACAAAATGGAGCCCAATCAAAGCAACCTCATCGCCTCATGCAAGACTTATTTCGGGAAGGAGTTTTTGCTCACCTTAACAGAAGCCGCCAGGAGGTTAAGACACCTTTCAAGTCCTTCCTCTCTTCTACACAAATGAATTCTTTAGGTAAAAATCTATCTATTCGCTTATAAGCTTTACTTGACGGGGATATTTGGAGGGTTATTGGGGTGATCTAGTGATTAAAACGATGGATTTGATTCTTGTGCCAATGGACAATGATTCGAGATACAGAATGAACATGTTTCTTTATCTTTCATTTGTAGTTCTTTAGATTTTACACACAGACACGTGCGCACACACACATACACATATTTATATCCATATATATATATATATTGGCGCCTGTCCTCGTTCAGGTCTACTCTCTTTGCCTTAATACTAATACTTTTCCTCTATGCTGGAAGCGTGCATTTGTTCAGCCGATCCCGAAAAAAGGTAGTCGTTCTGACCCTTCTAACTATCGACCTATAGCTCTCACTTGTGTTCTGTTTAAAATTTTTGAAACTCTCTTCAACTCTCATTTCCTGGATCATTTGGAGTCTCATTCTCTTCTCTCAGATCACCAGTATGGCTTTCGACGCTCGAGGTCAACTGGTGACATACTTTCCTATCTTACTGATCTATGGTCTTCTGCCCTTAGGGATTCGGGGAGTCTTGTGTGGTGGCGCTTGACATATCCAAGGCTTTTGACCGGGTATGGCATGCGTCGCTGCTCTCCAAGCTCCCTTCCTTTGGGTTTCCTCCTTCTCTTTGCTTACTCTTGTCTAGTTTTCTCTCAGATCGTTCCATTTCGGCTCTTGTAGATGGAGCGACCTCTTCCTCCTTTTCTGTCAACTGTGGTGTTCCTCAGGGTTCCATTTTATCTCCAACCTTATTCTTACTTTTCATTAACGATCTTCTCAACTGCACTTCTAACTCTGTTCACTCTTATGCTGATGACTTAACTCTACATTCTTCTACTCATTTCAAATCTGCTCCCTCTTTTGCTTCTAGAGTTGCTTCTCGTCTTCAACTTTCCGATTCTATTCTTGCCGATCTGGATGGGATTTCCCGGTGGGGTCATAGCAACCTTGTGAAATTCAACTCTTTAAAAACTCAACTTCTTCACATCTCCCTCTCAAAAAAACCTCAAAACTTTCCTATCGTCCTCGATGGCTCTTCCGTCTCACCATTAAATAACATTAACATTCTTGGTCTAAACATAAACAACAAACTGTCTTGGAAAACCACATATCACAATGGTTGCTAAAGCGGCCTCTAAGAAGCTGGGAATTCTGTTCAGATTGCGAGAATTTTTTTCTTCTGAGCAGTTACTCCAAATATATAAGGGTCTTATTCGTCCTTGTATGGAGTACTGTTCTCACATTTGGGGGGGCTCCGGCTCCTCCTCTCTTCTGGATAGGGTTGAGTCAAAAGCTAAAAGATTAATAAACTGTCCCCTACTTTCAAACTCTCTTGACCCTCTATCTCTGCGACGTGACGTTGGCGCGCTATCTCTTTTCTACATATACTACAATGGCAGGTGCTCGAGGGAATTGGCCTCTCGCATTCCTCCACCGTTGCGTCGTCCTCGTTGCACAAGGGGTGCCCTGCTTTCGCACCAATTTTGTGTGGACGAAGGGAATCCCAGGCTAGATCGTTGTGGTACCTCCTTCTTTCCAGCCACCTCTATTCTGTGGAATTCTCTACCATCTTCTATTTTTTCCAACTGTATTTAATCTTCCACTCTTCAAGTCTTCCGTCTGCGCCCACCTGAGGGCTGTGCGTTAGGTGTGTGTGTTTGTATGAGTTTTGTCCTTGTGTGTGTGTGCCCCCTCCTTGAAAAGGGCTCTGCCCGTGAGTGGTGGCGTTTTGTAAAAAAAAAAAAAAATAATATATATATATATATATATATAATATATATATATATATAATATATATATATATATATATATATATATATATATATATATATATATATATATATATATATATATATATATATATATATATATATATATATATATATATATATATATATATATATATATATATATATATATATATATATATATATATATATATATATATATATATTATATATATATATATATATATATATATATATATATATATATATATATATATATATATATATATATATATATATATATATATATATATATATATATATATATATATATATATATATATATTATATATATATATATATATATATATATATATATATATATATATATATATATATATATATATATATATATATATATATATATATATATATATATATATATATATATATATATATAATATATATATATATATATATATATATATATATATATATATATATATATATATATATATATATATATATATATATATATATATATATATATATAATATATATATATACAAAATTAGATATGCTAGTAATGAGCAAATTGACGATGTATGTGCAACCATTAGTATAGTTATCAGATTTCACCGAATATATCGCCATAATGACTTTTCCGAGAAATTATAATAATAGTTACTGAACAGAACTTACTGTAACTACTACTACTGCAATAATTAATAATATTATAATAATTATAATAAAAATAATGATAATGATAATAAAAATAACTGAAACTGCATTTATTACTGTTACTCTACAACTATTACTACCACTACTACTACTACTACTACTACTACTAATAATAATAATAATAATAATAATAATAATAATAATAATAATACTAATAATAATAATACTAATAATAATAATAATAATAATAATAATAATAATAATAATAATAATAATAATAATAATAATAATAATCATTAAAATAATAATAATAATACAATACAATCTCTATAACATATATTTTTAAGAAGTATTAACGTAAGTACGAACTATTCTACTTTAGAAAGATAAACTTTAGTAGAAGATCTGTTTCCTTCATGAAACTTGAAACAGTTTTTAAACTTGTTATTTCCTATTATAATGATCGCAATAAAATATCCTCCTTTGTATTTTAATTCATTGAAACATAAACTTAAAAATATTATTATAAAAATTTCAAAAAAATGGACGAGAAAACTAGAATACTTGTGTTGAGAAATGATCGTCAACTTTAGTCAAGGTGGGAAAGTAGGCCAAATTGTTCTTTCAATGAACTTTTATAACTGTTAGACTTTGATGTTATACTGTACTTGGATCTTTTTCCTATTTTAATAAGGGGGTATTGCAACAAATACAAACTTCATGACTAGTTGAGGCTCTTTTATATTATTCAAACTTGCTTCACCTCACAATATCTACGCTTATTCTTATGGAAAATAAGATTGGAAATTTATATTTTTTCAATGTTTATTGAGATGTATTTGTTATATCTTATAAACCTCTCTCAAGCTTATTATATTAATAAAATACATCTGTTGTTATAAATAAAATTCCTTTAAAATTTAAAACCGCTGCTTACCTTCAGAGCTAGATTTGAAAGTTCGGCCGGCTGCTCTTTGTCCTCTGAAATCTTTGCTAAAAGAATCATTATGCACTGAACTATAAAAAATGTAGCCAAAAAAGCGAGCCAAGTATGTGTGGAGAAAGGATTCATCAGTTTCAGCCAAGGAGGAAGGGGAGGAGGAATTGTTGCTAAAATTACAGTAGTTTCATAACTGTAAGGCATGGACATATCTAGGTCCCTATTCATTTCAGTGTTAAGCATTGCAAGATTAATACCCATGCGCCTAATGCCCAGCTGTAACTCTCTCTGTGGTCCACTCCAAGTTCTGTTCCCTAAATACATTCCAATCCTGTTATCAATAGTACGCTTATGAAAAACCGGTTTAAAATTTAATTTTTTCCCAAGAATTTTCACAGTATCTTTATTGCATCCTTCACACTTTCCATCTGGTGTTAAATAATAATAAGGAAAATCAGTTGAACAAAGTGAGCCAACAAGCATCACTTTTCCATTGAAATTGTTTAACCTGTTTATAAATAAAGGTTTTATGATTTCTTCACCTTTCCAAGTCCCAAGCTTAATTCTCCAGGTTTCATTTCTTTTCGAAGGTTTTCCAAGTGGATGAAGAGAATACATACTTATGAAATATGAACCAAGTCGTTGTATCATTTCTCCTATGAATATAAATCTTGAACGCTGAATTGGGGAATCAAATACTGACGAGTCTATCAAATTGTCTGGATTCAAAGATATCACACCTAAATATACAGGTGCCCAGCGATCATTCAAACCAATCTTATGAAAAAAGTCTAGGATGATATCGCCTCGGAATAGGATCACAAATACCTTGAATAATTCTCCTCTAATGATTGTGAAATCAAAATCATTTGGATCAAATTCCTGAAGTGAAGTAATAATTGTTGGAGAGTGCTTACTGGTTTCCCTTATAATACGGTCGCTGAACTTGTCTTCTAGCAATATGTTATCAAAAATTAAAAGAAAGCTTGAATCAGCAAAAGTTTCAGTAAGCAACTGCAGCAAAAATCTTTCAGCAAATTTTTCTGCAAAACTTTCCTTAAAATTAGAACTTTCGACATTAGAAATATATGAAAGGTTTTTTTTCTCTTTTTTAGACTTTATGCATTCCAGCATAGTTAATAAAAATAACAATAAAATTAATACAAATAAGATCTGCATCACTTTATAACTGAAAATACGACGTAAAATTTCAAAAAAAAAAATAATATATATATATATATATATATATATATATATATATAATATATATATATATATATATATATATATATATATATATATATATATATATATATATATATATATATATATATATATATATATATATATATATATATATATATATATATATATATATATATATATATATATATATATATATATATATATATATATATATATATATATATATATATATATATATATATATATATATATATATATATATATATATATTATATATATATATATATATATATATATATATATATATATATATATATATATATATATATATATATATATATATATATATATATATATATATATATATATATATATATATACACTGTATAGTAGTTGAGCACTAATATGGCTAAACATGGGCGTGGCCCCAGAGGGTACCAGGGCACCCATGACCCTTGGGCATAGCCCCAGGTTATCCGTAGTGTTATAAGGTCTCATTAGGAGTTAGGCCCTCGGGGTGACCCCCAACCCCCGTACCCCCCCCAAAAAAAAATATAAATAAATAAATAAATAAAAAAATAAAAATAAAATATAATAAATAAATAAATAAATGTTATTATTATTATTATATAATATATATATATATATATATATATATATATATATATATATATATATTATATATATATATATATATATATATATATATATATATAAATATATATATATATAAAAAAAAATTAAAAAAAAAAAAAAAATAAATAAATAAATAAATAATAAAAAAAATAAATATTATATATATACCCCACCATCCAACCAGGGTCCGCTGTGGAGTCACCGGGGGTTCGCGTGGCCGCCGGGGGTTC
>SEYY01007541.1:0-10286 GCA_009176605.1 Armadillidium nasatum
CCTCAAAAATTCGTTCCTCCATCTCTCCACTTCACAATTAGGGACCGACCGGGGCTGGAATTTTGCCGCGTTTCTGACCGGGGTTGCCTAAAATTTGTAAAGAGGTCAAAAGCACTGAAATTTTATGTTAAAAAAATTAGATATAAATTTAATTGAGGTTTATTAATTGTAAGGAAGGAGTAGAATAACCAACATTCACTTAAATTAATGATTATATGCATTTTCTCCAAAAATATTTTAGAAAATTATAGATTTTGTATAATAATTGAATCCTTTGTTTGTATTTCAGATCTTTTCTGACAATGAAGCACACTTTGCTTTACCAGAAGGCATTAAAAATGAAGAATTAGATGAAAAGGCATCTATAAAGTCAGAGTTGAGAGAATGCTGGGAGTCCGAGTTAGACATAGAACTGGTTAACACTAATGTCATAAAATATGAAAATGTGATGATGATTGAGAAGAAATCTTGTGTTCAGCAATTAAAGGTTTGTAAAATCAAATTTGCCATTACTTTTTACTCAAACCATAAATAATTCATTAGTTGAATGTCAAATTAATTAATTAATTATTATTATTATTATTATTATTATTATTATTATTAAGTTTATTTCATTTATAGATATTTACAACCCTGAAAAATGTTTCTTCATTGTTGAAGAAAATAAATGACAAATGTTCAGATGAAGATTTGAATTGGATGAAGAGAGATTCTTCGCTCAACTTGTCAAGTCAAAATCTCCTTCGGTTCTTCTCAATAAGTTGAGTGATAAGGAATTAAAGGTAAAATTTGATTTGTTAAGTCGCAAATGTTAAAAAGACTATAATTTTTCTTTATCATATTTTTCTATCTTTTCCTTTATTTTCATTTTAATTTTTTTTTCCTTCCCATAATAATTTTTTTTGGTTCCTCTTCCTCCACCCATTTTGCACCCTATGGGTAGTAACTTTACTCCTTCCTTTTTTTCTACTTCTCTAAGGCTTGTGCTCAAACCTTTGCCTTTTATTCCACTTAAGACGATTCCTCCTCCTCCCTTAATTCATTTGTTCCTTACATTGATTTTGTTCCAATTCAAGGATTGGAATCTTTGTAGAGAGTTTCTCTCTTGGAATCAAACTTAGGCCTTTTGCCATCGAATCCGATCTGTTATCACATACACTATGCAAGTGATTTCTTCTCTCTCTAATCTTTGATATCTACTCAGTACATCAGAATCATCTGCTCATATCTACTCAATACATTCATCTGTCATCATAATGGTAGAGTGACTCGTGTGCTTGAAGGAGGAACTGGTTCAATCACTCATACGAATCATAGGTAAAAATTATCTATAAAGTTTTCTTTCTCAAATAGGTCAATGCCTGGAGATTTTTAATCTAAAATCTTTAACTTTTTTTTTTATTATCTCTATTGGTGAGATCAAATTGTTTCTCATTAAATGCTTCTAAGAGATAATTCTAAGATTCCTGAACTACTTCACTACCAGTTACTTGCTTCAATACAGGTGATATCTGTCATTGTATAGAGTGTTTGTTTCCTGTATTTCATATATTTCATACATTTGTAGCTATAATAAAATTCACTCGGGGAGTATTTATATAAACGTCTAGATTACCAATGATTAAATGAACTAATGCACAATGTCTCAATGCTATTTAAATGTATCTGCTTACTTATTCAATGAAAAGTTTTTTCTGTTCTGAATAAATCTGAAGGTTCATCCAGAAGAAGTAGATTGATGATATAACTCATTTGTGGGTTTCTCCAGTAATAGTATAGTAATTGCAATGAGCAAAGAAAGTTCCTTGAAATGGTATTTGATTAGTGCATCTAAATTTTGATGTCTCCTGGTTTTTTGCTCCTCAAAATTAGGATAAAACTATTTTTATTTCAAACATGCTAAACCCCAGCAATAAAATAGAAACAACGTACAGTAACTACAGAAAAAGTAGATTGGACCAGATTTTCAGATCACATTGACACCCATCTCCAGAAAACTACTATCACTAATACAAATTCTCTGAAAACCTCAATGAACCATTTAATTAATACTATTTCACGAACCTTAAACTTACACATACCACGAGAACACCTCAAATAATACAATCCCTCACTAATACCAGCAATATCATCACTAATCAAACAAAGAAATTCAGTAAGACAACAAACTCATATCACACAACAAAACATAACAAAATTAAACAACATAAACCATAAACAATCAATAGACAATATGATAAAACACACACACAAAAAAAACAACTTTCAAAGTTAACTAGTTAAAAGTCTCGAAAATTCTAATAATAACAGAATATGGAAAAAAAAATTGAACCCTACATAACTCTAAAAACAATCCCTCCCCCCAACACATTCTTGAAACAATCCCAAACCAAAAGACCCTCTCCCCTCTTTCCCCCCAAAAATACATCAATACAATCGCCACACACTATGCAAAACAAAATCAAAAATCTACACATCTACAAAATAGGATAATAATAATAAAAAATCAAGAGAAAGTGTAAAATTACTTTCCAAATGAAATCACCTCAAACGACACCAAAACCGCAATAAAGAACTTGAAAAATTCCCTTGCCAGAGGCCCTGATAAAATATCCTACTAACAACATATGCAATTAAAACATATCACACTTTGCAATTTCATACTTAACACTCATTTTCAATAAATCCGTACAATTCAATTACATTTCACACCTCTTTAAGAAAGCAATAATCATTCCAAAGCTCAAACCTGGAAAAGACCCAACAAACCTCTTCTTACCTTCTTATCTCTTTTCTCCACACTCTGTAAACTTTAAAAAAAGCACCATTCAACTACCACAGAACAAAAAACTGGATATCAATCTTCTTATGCGGTAGAGCAGCACTAGTTCAACACAATAACCTAAAACCACGGACACTTAACATAAAAAACTGATCCCTAAAGGAGTCACATACTGTCCCCCCCCCAACACTTTTTAATCTCTTCACATCAGACTTTCCATCTCCTTAATCCCCCTCACACACATATAACAACATATGCAAACGATATCACTATCATAACTATTCATCAAAATTTAACAATAGCCACAAACATACTCAAGAATACATTATAACCTCATTCAGGAGTGGCTGACCTCCAACAGAATGTCCGCCTCCCCCAGCAAATCATCAACTACCCTCATCACTACAGACCGCCAACTATCATCGACATACCCCCAAGTCACGCCAAACAACATACCCATCCCTTTAAATAAACATCCGAAAATACTTGAAATTACTCTAGACCTCCTCCTTACTTTCTCCAAACACATATTAAACATATCAGCATCCACAAACAGGAAATTAAATGCATTAAAAATTATTGCCAACACTAATATACACAATCACCAACAAATAGTAATCACTACATACAAACAGTTTGTACATTCAGTTCTCAACTACACTTCCCCAACATGGCACCCACTTCTTTCCACTTAAATATGAACAAATTACAAATAATATAAAACCAAGCACTAAGAATTATAACTAGATGCACCTCAACAACTACAACTACCTACTCCATAAAACTAAAATACTTCCAATTACAACTCATTTAGAAATGTTAGGACATAATCTTACTCCAAAACCCTGCAACCTGATCACCCTTGCCATACAACTCTTACAAATCCTACACGACACAGACTAAAACAACCACCATCCTCCCCTGCACTCCTCTACAGACTCATTCTGAACAGCATCCATCCTCCAATTAACAATACTTCCTACATTAAACACATCCACACCACCCTAACAGGAAAATACCTAAAGCAGCGCAAGCACAATATTATTCTCCACACACCGCTCCCGGATATAGCAAAGGAAGCTGACACCCTCCCCATACCAGTCCAAACATCCCTAGCTAGACTCAGATACGGGCATCACCCAAATCTCCAACACTACAAAACAGAATCATATGAATCAAACTACTTCCCCTTCATGCCCCAAATGAAATCTCTAACCTGTCTAAAATTGCTATTCTGCTCCTTTTTTTTAAATATATATTTTAAAAAGAGTTCCTCATGTTTTTTGAAACTTTAAAATTTGTTTGAACATTAATAGAAATTTTTAAAAATTTTATATTTTATTTACATTCTAATAAAGTATTTAAATTTTATCCTATATAGGTGTAATTTTTTGTCGTTGTTTTTTGTAGATACTCCTTAGGCAATGTTGAAGTGGAAAAAGGTTCTAAAATGAAAAGTACTTCAAAAAGCAGATCTCCAACGTCAGTAACACGTGAATGAAAGCATTAAAAAGAGTCATCTGGAAAACCTGAGTTGCAGATTTTGTAATTTTAGTTTTAAAGGCCAAGCTGAGTTGAAAAGCCATTTAAAGACACATAACAAAATTAAGTTTAAATGTGACCATTGCAGTTATGAGTGTAATTCTAAATCTTTGTTAAGGCGACATTTATTAATTCACAACAACATAAAATTATTTAAATGTTCAAAGTGCAGCTATGAATGCAATAGAAAGAAGCATTAAAAAGTCACATGCTTACACATGGAAGTGCAAGTTGAATTTAAATGTTCTGAATGTAACTATGAATGTAACAACAAAGAAACTTAAAAAACACACCTGCTTAATCATTTAAATTAAAAGTTATTTAAATGTTCTGAATGCAACTATGAATGCAATTATAAACAAAGCCTGAAAATACACATGCTAAGTCATCAAAATAAAAAGTTATATAAATGTTCTATGTGCAACTATGATTGTAAGTGGAAAAAGGATTTAAAAAGTCACTTGATTACACATTCAAATGTCAAGTTATTTAAATGTTGTGAGTGCAGTTATGAATGTAATTTTAAACATAGCCTGAAAATGCATATGCTTACACACGAAAATGTCAAGTTATTTAAATGTTCTGAGTGCAACTATGGATGTAATGATAAACGATATCTTAAAATACATATGCTAAGTCATCAAAATATAAAGTTATTTAAATGTTCTGAGTGCAACTATGGATGTAATCATAAACGATATCTTAAAATACATATGCTAAGTCATCAAAATATAAAGTTATTTAAATGTTCTGAATGCAACTATGGATGTAATGATAAACGATATCTTAAAAAACATACACTAAGTCATTTAAATGCCAAGTTATTTAAATGTTTAAAGTGCAGCTTTGAATGTAATGTGAAAGATTCATTAAAAAGTCACATGCTTACACATGAAAATGTCATGTTATTTAAGTGTTCTGAATGCAACTATGAATCTAATCAGAAAGAATTATTAAAAAGACATATGAATATTCATTTAAATATAAAGTTATTCAAATGTTTTAAATGCAACTATGAATGCAATGATAGCAGAAACTTAAAAATTCACTTGCTAAGTCATGAAAATAAAAGAGTGTTTAAATGTTGTGATTGCGGTTATGAGTGTAATCGGAAAGGTGCATTAGATATGCATATGCTTACCCATGAAAATTCCAAGTTATTTAAATGTTGTGAATGCAGCTATGAATGTAATTCTAAACATAGCCTGAAAATGCACATGCTAAATCATGAAAATTTAAAGTTATTTAAATGTTCTCAATGCCACTATGAATGTGATGAGAAATTTGTACTAAGAAGGCACATGCTTTCACATGGATATGTGAAAATAAGTGATTGGATATTTAAAAAATAAATGATTGGATGAAAATGAATAAGTATGTTGGACAAGAAAACAGTCCTCCCAAAACTGATTCCACCAAACTGTGAACTCACAGAGATTAATAGACTACTATGCAACAGGAAGGCCATTGCGGAGACTATGGAAAAGGAAAGAGAGAGAAATCGACAAAGAAGAAACAAAAAACCTCAATTGAAATAAAGGATCGAAAAACAGATAGAGAATCTAAGAGAAGAAGTTGGATTATTGACTATGTTTCAGAAAGGAAAAGTCAGAAGAGAAAAGGCAAAGAATAAAGCTGAAAACATTCCTAACCGAGAGAGGGTTAGGAATGGAGTCATATTAGTACATGTTTTGGTTAGTAGAAAATTACTACTAGCAGCAAAATCAAAAAATAAAATATGAAATACTGGAAAGAGAAGAAAATGAAGAACAAAATGTTTAAAGAAGACGAAGGGAAATTCTACAAGATACTTAGGGAAAATCAGGTACAGTCGTCAGCAGAAATTCGTTCCTATTAAGCTGGAAATAAATATTTATATAAAATGGTGATCATTTCGGGTTCAGCCAATCACAGTTCAATTAACCCCGCTCATTGTTTTTATTTTATTTTTTTATTCAAAATAGAGCTTTTATGAAATGATCTCCATTTTATATATATATTTATTTCCAGCCTAATAGGAACGAACTTCTGCTGACGACTGTACCAGTGCAAAACATTCAACGGAAAGAACAGTTTGAGAGATTTTTGACAATGCCTATGAAAACGACATTCAAAAGATGTATAAAAGATCCTAAAAATAGCCCTGAAATTACAAATATCGCAGAGGTGGTGTTAACAGTAATAGAACCTCAGAGATCAAGAATGTTGTTAAAAAACTTAGCACCAAAACATTGACTGGAATATTAACAACGAGAATACAGAAACATATAACCAGTAACTTTATTAAAGGAAGAACAAAAAGGATTGCAGTAAGGACTCATATGGAACAAAGGAACAGGTACTAATAAATAAACTGGTTGTTGAAAATATTAGAAGAGCACAAAAAAAACTTATGCATGTCCTGGATAGATTACCGCAAGGCCTATGACAGCGTGCCTCACTCATGGCTTGAAGAAATCATAAGGATCTATAAAATAAATACGAAGATAATAGGTTTCTTTTTTGAGGGTTATGTCAAGATTGGATATAAATATGGTTACCTCACAAAAAAAAAAAGAATAAGTTAAAGAAATTAATATAAAAAGAGGAATACTCCAGGATGACTCAGTATCTTCCATGTTGCTTGTATTGGTGTTAAACCCCTTGAGCAACATGCTAAACAACCTTAATAATGGGTACAGAGTCAACCCAAGGAATGTTAAAAACCCGAAGCAGTTGTCGCACTTGTTCTATATGGACGATCTAAATCTATATTCATCAAACTGGGAAGAGAGAGAAAAGAAGGTTAGATTAGTGAAACATTCACAAATGATATACGAATGGAATTCCGATTGGATAAATGTATAAAATAAAGTTAATAAAAAAATGGAAATGTTTTGAGTTCAGTTATGAATGTAAATGGAAACTAAGCTTAAAAAGATTTGAACTTATGCATGTATAAATAAATAAAAAAAAATAAAATAAAAAGATATTTTGAAGGGGAGGGACTCCATCATCCCAGTTCATATTACAAGTAGTATGATATTAAATTTAAAAAAAGTAACTGCATTAGTAAATTGTGTGTTATATAATTTTTTTTTTAATTGAAATGAAAAATAAAAATGAAAATAAAAGAGTAAGGAAGATTTTTTTTTTCATTAAGTCCTTTATTTTATAACCCAGAATGAACGGTTTCATGACTAAATGAAACCGGATAATATGTAACTTGTTGAAGCCGGAGCCGAATAATTTTAAAATGTTGAGTCGGAGCTACACAAGCTTATTACTGACTCCGCAGCCCTAGAAAATATCTTATCAGATTTATCATATAAAAGTATATTCCCTGAATAAGGAAGAATGAGGAAAAGTTGAAGAAGAAATAGTGGAAGAAAACTTTGAGGAAATATGCACAGAGTTTGGACTTTTGATTAATTAATGTGAATTTGTTGATCTGAGAAGAGGAAGAAGAAAAGCAATTTAAAGATATATGAAATAGAGATACATGAACAAGAACAAGGTAATACCTGTAAGTTTTTATGTATAGAAGGAAGACCTTATATAAAAAGAAAAAAAATATGAAAAAAGATTGAAAAACATCTTGAAATTAAAATTAAAACCCAAAAATAAAAAAAAAATTGGCAGTGTCCCGTGTAGTCTAGTTTTTGAGGTAACAGAATGCATTCAACATGAAATCGATGATTTCATGAAAAATTTTAACATATATATATATATATATATATATATATATATATATATATATATATATATATATATATATATATATATATATATATATATATATATATATATATATATATATATATATATTATATATATATATATATATAAGCAATCTTCTACATTAGTTACCATAATATTGTCTTTCCTAGGATTCGAATAAGAGATCGAAGCCTTGCATGATCTATCCTGAACTCCCGTCTTCTCCTGAGTCAAGCAAAATGTCACCATCATCCAACATTCACGCATATTAAAAATATATCAAATTTTGCTTAAATTTTATTTATAAAGGAACACAAATTTTCTAAAATTTCCAAAGTAAAAAAAAAAAAATCGTTGATTCGATACTAAGGGTAAAATAAAGATATATCGGCTTTGAAAATATCATCGAATATTTTTCGATACTATCGTAAGAAAATATCGATTTTGATATATATCGGAACTCATTCGGCATCCCTATTAGCAACTTCAGTCCAAGAGTCGCTGTCCATAACCTCAATGTTCGACGGGAATATATCCATGCAGGTTATCCACAGCTTCATCACTCATTGGTCTGTGTTGAGAATAACTTTACAATGAACTATTTGAATATATCTAATTCAAAGGAGATACAAGCTTACTATAACCATTATTCTTTCCGATCCGAAAATATCGTTAACTTTAAATTCTTACTTCCTCTATGATGGCGAAAGGGAGAATCATTGAGTAATATAATTTGGATTTGCAGTTTTGCACTGTCAAGTTGCTGGATCAGTGTCGAAGGGAATTTAGCCTACAATTAATAAAATGATATTATTAAAGAACTCACCATTGAAAATGTATTCAAATAGTTAAAATGAAATGGGGAAGGGATTTACTATTTCCAAGAGATAATATAGTGTAAGCTATTGTGGCTGACTGCTCATCCATTGACGGTCAATGTTGAAGATGGAAGACGCTGCACCATACCATTTGTTTATTTTGAGGTAGCTCCATTAGGCTGTGGTAGCTCAAACTTTAAGTGTGAACAAAATCTATCCTCGTTTATTGTTGTGATCGTGCCTCAAATTCACCTTTTTGGGATATTGATGTTCTTAAGCATCGCCTTGCACGATAAGGCTCACATCAATTTCTGTATCTTATTCAGCTGATCATTAGTGATTCATAATTGGTGAGTGCCTGTACTTATTCCTTAGGTTATATTACTGACCTAGTACTTATTTCTCATATTTGTACCTATATCAGGTTACTATTTTCTTAATCCTTTTTCTATCTATGTATTTTCTCTTTTTCTATATGTCTAGCCCCCCACTGTGGCATCATTGTACCCTGCTGTAGTATCATTTACCCTTACCAGCTGAATCCATCTGCCTTTTAGCACACATTCTCCAGGTAATAGCTGCAGTAATAGTTTAGTTGCACTGTTTCTGTATCAATATAATATTGGTTCATTTCATAACAGAATTATCATGTATGTTTTATTACTGGTGTAAGGTGAATATTATTATTATTATTATTATTATTCTTTTTTAGTGTCTTATCATTCATAAATTTATCCAATCTATAGCCAAAATATGCTTTGATATATTTAAGAAATGGTAAATATTATCTCGTTCATACACTGGAAGGTATCATACGTTTTTCTTACTATTTTAAATTATTTGCAGTGGTTCATATATATATATATATATATATATATATATATATATTATATATATATATATATATATATATATATATATATATATATATATATATATATTCCCATCTTGCTATAACTTTGTCAATAAATTTGTAAGTATGTGGTGGCCTTTAATTTCCAAAACCCATTCTTCATATTGTTCCGACCCAAAGCACTTATACAATTTCCTCCAAGCGTCTACTAAGCTATAAAAGTAATTTTTAATGGTTAAATTGGTAAATTCTAGCAAAAGGCAGGATTTGACACCTTCCCTACCAAGAACTCTAGAACCTTGGCAAGAACTTTCAAATACTGCACAAAGAAAGTTAAGAAATTTAAGCTCAAATTTCAAAAGTAACTGATTTGTATTCATTGATCTCTCTCTCTCTCTCTCTTTCTCTTTCTCTTTCTCTCTTTCTCTCTCTTCTCTCTCTCTCTCTCTTCTCTCTCTCTCTCTCTCTCTCTCTCTCTCTCTCTCTCTCTTCTCTCTCTCTCTCTTCTCTCTCTCTCTCTCTCTCTCTCTCTCTCTCTCTCTCTCTCTCTCTCTCTCTCTCTCTCTCTCTCTCCTCTCTCTCTCTCTCTCTC
>SEYY01007542.1:2500-5000 GCA_009176605.1 Armadillidium nasatum
ATTGCTCAGGACGATCTGAGATATGTGTAGGATCCCCAGTTAACTGTTGCAGATCGTTGAGAATACTCCCCTCCTGTATCAATGTGGGAGGAACCCAATAACTCAGTGCTGTATATATTGAAATCTCTTAAATAGAGGATCTCAGCATTTGGATAAGAAGATGTAGCAGTCTCTTGAGAGGCTGTAAATTATTCAAAAAGAATATGTAGAAGAGTATTAGCAGAAACACAAGATAATTGTAGTGGTAGGAAGAAAGCTTTTAAACTACAAAACATCAAAATTAGGAGATTGAAGATTCATGAGACGTATTACAGGAGTGTTAATTAATGTAGGGAGATTCTCCACCCTTAATTTGAAACTTATAAAATAAAATAAATAATTATAAAAGTTGGAGATATTTAGATTAATAAAGAAGGATCCCTGGATAAATGGGTTTCAGACAGAAGTAAAATGTTAGGATGAGAGGTGGATGATGCTCATCATGTAAGAGGTTAGCACGAAAGTCACAAGCTTTAGTAAGGTCAATAGAAAACCCATTTCTGCCTTATCTCCTCCCTCTTCTTTGACCACGAACAAACGAACCAGCCATTAGACAAATAAGAAATAGTTTACCAAGGTAGGGTACAAGCTCAGAAGCACAAGTTTTGAGAACTACAGGAGTGATACCATCAGGACCATACGCCTTCTTAATATTAAGTTCAGAGAGAGCAGAAATGATGTATTTAGAAGAAATTATAATTTTAGGCTTAAATGAATTGGAGTGGGTTGAAGTAGTAGGAATAGCGTCGGAATCGTTTAAATTAGAGTCAAAAGTATGAGCCAAAAGTTCAGCTTTAGAAGAAGGCAAAAACGGAATTTATGCACTCAGAAGATAGTAGAGGAGGGAAAGAGGAAGAAACAAAGTTAGAGTTGACATTTTTTTTGCTAAATGCAGGAAATGGAGTGAGGAAAAGGAACCATAAAAATTATTTAATTCTCTACAGAGAAAAGAATTTTTGGTATTACGGAGAATAAATTTTGCACTATTCTGGGATGAAATACAAGTTGAGTGAGTTTCTGAAGTTTGAGGAAGAGGGTATTCCCTGTAGGCAGCATTCCTACGTCGAATAGCACGAGCACAAGTAGAATTAAAACAAGGTTTGCTAGGTTTAGTAGAAGGCAAAGAATATGAATGCCAGAGAGAATCATCTCGGTTTTGCACTCTGCACATTCCGAGAAACCTCTCTCACTAAAACAGTAATCATTCTACAGGAAATCAGAGAAATACAACCACAAGTAAGTCTAGTTAGCGGCACCGAAGTGCTAGAAACGTCTCATCGCCGAAAGCAGGGGCCTTTCTTGCGAAAGACTTCAAAAGACAGAACATGATACAGAGATAAGAAAGTGATCGGATAAACCCAGAGAAGGAAGAGTTTAACATTGTAACGAGAAGGATAAGAGGTTAGGAAAAGATTAATGATGTCGGGCTCATCACCAAGAGGGTCAGGAATATTGGAAGAGAGATGCACTAAATGCTCAAGGTTGTTCTGAATTGAAAAGTAATAGGCGAATTCAATAGCTAGATCATGAGAACTAGATGAAAGGCATTGGCGGTGGTGAACATTGAATCACCAAATCTGATGATTTCGGAGAAAAGAGAAGAAAAAAGAGTTTGCTCTATTTTGGGGTCAAGATTGTCGAAGAATTTTGGATAGTCTGTAGAGTTAGGAGATAAGTGGATCGAACAAATTGATTTAGTTTTAGAGTTACAAGAGCATTTAAGCTATAATGTAGAGAATTCAGAAGACTCCAAATTAGATATACGAGAACAGGCAACATCGTTTCGCACATATGCGCAACACCAGCCTTTGGCTGAAAATTGAGGATAGAGACAATAGGAGGAAACAGAGTAAGGTTTGCTGTCAGAGCACTCAAGTACCTGAGTGTCGGTTATGAACAAGAGATAAGGTCTGGAAGAAGGAGATGGTGTTTGGAAAGGAAAAATTAGACAAAAACCGCAAATGTTACAGAAATTAATGAAAAAAGAAGACCATGACGTGGGCACGCAGGCAGCATGGTCTTGGTGGTGGCACCAACACCATTACCGGAGGTCACGAACTCTCAAGTAGGATGATCAAAAAAAAAAAAAAAAAAAAAAAAAAAAATTTTTTTATTAGTTTCATTTCTTAATTTTTTTTCCGAAAACTTCAGTTATAACTAGCTCATTGTGTGTAGAACATCAAATTAAAACATGATAGTCTTTGGCCTTTTCTTCTTCATTCTAGAGATTGTATTCAAGATGACCTCCATATAGGTCCGTGCATTCTTGAAATGCAGCACAAAGTTGGCCAAGACGTTCTTACAAACAGACCAAGAAATAACTTATCTCCTCCCTGATGTCTTTTCAGTGATGGTTCTGGAAAAGCCCCAAAGGAAGAAATCCTGGGGACTAGGAGCTGGGCTATGAGGTGCCCACTCTAAATCAGTCTTGAGACTGATCACACGGCCTCCAAATTTCTCT
>SEYY01007542.1:12500-17500 GCA_009176605.1 Armadillidium nasatum
ATATATATATATATATATATATATATATAATATATATATATATATATATATATATATATATATATATATATATATATATATATATATATATATATATATATATATATTATATATATATATATATATATATATATATATATATATATATATATATATATATATATATATATATATATATATATATATATATATATATATATATATATATATATATATATATATATATATATATATATATATATATATATATATATATATATATATATAATATATATATATATATATATATATATATATACCACATAATTATACTTACGTATTGATCTGCAGGTTTTTGAGGATAGAACTGACCCGTTACCCTACACCCGATGGGATTGTAATCATGGCGGTTGATCATGAACATTTCCAATGTGATTCCTTTTTGTACCGTCAGTGGTGTAGTGGTTAGCGCAATGTCTTACCATCTTAGAAGTTAAGGTTCGAATCCTCAAAAGCAATATAAAATAAAACACAAATAAAACACAAAAATTAAAACTGTAGCAAGACTTTCGAAAGGTCAACCGCCTTTCCTCTTTCAGGCTCACGTTCTTTATTCAGTATTATTCAGTTTTGAATAAAGAACGTAAGCCTGAAAAAGGAGAGTCGGTTGACTTTTCGAAAGTTGTGTTTCTGTTTTAAATTTTCTATTTTATTTCCTGTGGGGATGTTATTCATGGAAAAATAGTGCACGTACATTGTGTTTCTTTATATATATATATATATATATATATATATATATTATATATATATATATATATATATATATATATATATATATATATATATATATATATATATATATATATATATATATATTATATATATATATATATATATATATATATATATATATATATATTATAATATATATATATATATTATATATATATATATATATATATATATATATATATATATATATATATATATATATATATATTATATATATATATATATATATATATATATATATATATATATATATATATATATATATATATATATTATATATATATATATATTATATATATATATATATATATATATATATATATATATATATATATATATATTATAATATATATATATATATATATATATATATATATATATATATATATATATATATATATATATATATATATATATATATATATATATATATATATATATATATATATATAATATATATATATATATATATATATATATTATTATATATTTTTTTTTTTTTATATTTTATATAATTATATATATATATATATATATATATATATATATATATATATATATATATATATATATATATATATATATATATATATATATATATATATATATATATATATATATATATATATATGATCTTTTTTAAGAAATTTGGTTCACGTGTTTGTTATATTGGGGAAAAGTTCTCTCTCCTACAGTGAAATAGGGTTGCGTCTCACAATAACATTTTAAATTAAAAATATCATTCTCGTTTGTTTTGACATTTTAAAAACAAATACACTTTAAAATGGATAATTAATTTCTTAATCAAAAGAGAGTGACCCTCTTTTAATTTATTCTATTTATTTCTTATTTAAAAACAAACTATGCAGTACGTCTGTAAATAGGTGACAATATTTTCAAAAAATTTTTTTTCACATTAAATTAATATTTTTAAAGTAATCTCAGGTTATATATGAAGGATTAACGATATTGTTTGTTTAATGTACAATAATTTAAGCAATTTCCTTTCAGTAAAACTAAATATTGAAACAATAATGATCGTATCACTGATTTTCTAACTTTATGGCGAAACATAATCTACATAGATCTCCTATATATAATATATTATATATATATATATATATATATATATATATATATATATATATATATATATATATATATATATATATATATATATATATATATATATATATATATATACGAGCATTGTTATTAAATGTGCCCAAAATTCAGAATTACTTATTCCAATCAAATGTGATTTATACTTACGAAGATTCTAAGAGAATTAAAATGATCTTAATATGAGGAAAAAAATATTATTTTTTTTTTTTTAAAATTGAAGTACCATTTAAAAAATTTAATAAATTAAAATCTTAATAAAAAATTAGTTTCTATAAATGAAAAAACATTAAAAATGGATTCTAGATTTTAATCAAGATGGCAATTTTTTAAAAATTTTTTTCGATATACAATGCTTACTTTTAAATTAATATCCAACTCTGGAAGGCTAGAGGAGAAACACTCGAACCATATCGAAATTGAATAAATATTATCTTACCTCAAGTTTTTATTAAGGAAGGATCTAATGTTGAAAAAATTTTTTCTTTAACCGATTACAATGAAAATTTTAGTATATATAGCTTTTTTCCAGCTGAAAAAACTCGATTCCCAACGTTTTTACATACCTATAACGGTTAAAAAGTTTTTTTTTTGAAAATTTCATCCAACTTTAAGTCGACCCTGGGGCCAAACCACTTTTTGGAATGATCTGAAATTTGAAGTGTTATATCTCAAAATCTATTGGCTACAAAAGCTTCTAACAGAGTTTTGTTTTCTGCTTTACAAAAAAAGAGCTATATGCCCTTACTTGACCAAATATCGAAGTTTTTTTCAAATTCACACTTCCGGACCAAAAAAAAAAAAAAAAAAAAAAAAAAACAAGTTGTACATTGAAAATCTTTTATTTTTGAAAGGTGTATAGAGGAGGGACAGGGTTACAATTTTTAAAAAATACTTTATTCAATGCTATTTGTTCGTTTCAAGATATAGCCTCTCAAAAATGGCCAATTTTCGAAGAAATTTCAACATTTCCAAAGTTTGAGAGGCTGTATCTCGAATCAAACGAATAGGTTTTAAGAATGCTTTATATAAAAGTTGCAGCTCTGTCCCTCCTCTAAATACCTACCAAAAAAACTTTTAATTAATGTACAGTTTAAGAAAAAAAATTCTCCGGAAGGGTATATTTTATCCCATTTAAGAAAGAAAGAAAACTCAAACTGCTATAACTTCTTTATTAAAGCATATATCAAAAAGGTCCAACATTAAAGTTGTAGAAATTGAAGCTGAGAATACACAGTTAAATTTTTAGGTCATTTCGACCACTGGTTTACGACTTCTATTCTTTTTCTTTTTGAAGATTGACACCAAATAACATTCAAATCTTTATAGACTCAAAAAAATGTCAGAAATCAAAAGCTCTTATATCGGAAAAATGCATATACACTGTAAATTTCAGGAAAATAGGTCAAATAATAAAAAACCTTTTTTGAGATTGGATCCTTCCCTTATTAGGTCAAGTTCTTGTGATCTTTACTGGGTACATTTGTCCCCCATTCACACAGTGATTGCTACTCCTATACCAAAGGAGTGTTTCATCAGTTAATCATTTGTTTAAGTGTATATCAAAAATATAAGAATAAGATTGTACTTTAGCTTTCAATTATTCAGAATTCAGTTGAGCTGTTAAATTTTTTTTTTCTTTTTTAATCATCATCTCTCCTTTTTTTCTCTTTCAATTCAACTTATTTACATAACTTTTAGCTTGTCTATCTCTTTCGATAGGTCTCCAATTTCTTCCGTTGACAACATAAGCATCATTAGCCTTAATTAACGTAAGCAGAATAAAATGTCAAGGAAACTTCATATGTCAATCGCAGCTCATGTGACATCAAAGAACCTTGGAGTTTTGTTCTACTAGATGATTTTTTTCTCCCCTTAGTTATTCCAACTATTAAGGGTCTCACCTGTCATTTTTGGAGTACTACTCTCATACCAAAGAGTGGTTCCGGTTTTACTTATCTTTCACCATTTCTGAAAGTTGTTCGACACTTAACATCTATTCCAAAAAAATAAGACTGACATCTGCTCACATATGAAATAATGTTCTTATATCTGTGTGATCCTTCGGCGGCTTCACCCTTCAATTGGATAGGGTTCAATCAAAGGACAAAAAACTTATAGACTGTTTCGCACTTTACAATGCAATTTAAAAAAAATAGATAATTTCACTTCAAATAATGTTTTAGTTGAACCGCATATAATTTGGGATTGACAGCTAGTGAATTTCTTCTTCTAACTGTCTCTAATTCACTTGGAAAGTTTGAAAAACAAATTTGTGTTTTTTTTTTTTAGTTTTAAATCGAGAAAATCGAAGAAAACGGAGATGGGAATTGTGGGAATTTCTTAATATAAAGGACTATATCTATAGATTTAATCATTTATATTAACAAATTACCACCATTCCCATCTCCGTTTTCTTCGATTTTCTCGATTTAAAAAAAAAACACACACAAATTTGTTTTTCAAACTTTCCAAGTGAATTAGAGACAGCTAGAAAAGATAAATGGAATTATGAAAAACTACATATTTTGACAGCGAAATTTGATAATGAATTTGATTTTATTATTATTATTATTACGGCCACGGTATATTATTATTATAATTATTATTATTATTATTATTATTATTATTATTATTATTATATTATTATTATTATTAATAATATTATATTATTATATTATAATATTATTATTATTAAAATAATATAAAAATAATATATATATATATATATATATATAATATATATATATATATATATATATATATATATATATATATTATATATTATATATATATATATAAATATATTTAATTATATATATATACTCCTCATCTCTGATTGTGAAATATCGTTGGTAAGTCTGTTGTTGAGACAGAAAAGTAAATAAAATATTTTGAAGAGAATAAATTGAAATAAATAAATAAATAAATAATAAATAAGCAAATAAATGCAGTAAAATAAAGGAAAGATATAATAAAAATCATTTAATTTACCTTGAAAAAAAAGTTATAGAATCAATAGACCCTTAAGCACGAAACAAATATATATATATATATATATATATATATATATATAATATATATATATATATATATATATATATATA
>SEYY01007542.1:25000-27500 GCA_009176605.1 Armadillidium nasatum
ATTGAAGTAGTATAAGTAGTCGTAGAACGAGCAGTAATCGCAGAAGGAGAAGTAGTAATATTGTTTACAAAAATGATGAATATTAAACATTACAATATTTAGTCCTATTCATTTATTTTATTGTTATCGTGATATTAGAATTGGGTTTCTGACTTTCCATTCAGATTGTATAATTCAGTTAATATAATTTTAATTCCTTAATTAAATATTTCTATTTAAATAAGAATTTAAACTATCATTTATTGATGTGAAAATAATAGAATACAAATGTTCATAAATTATGATTGGATCTCTTCGTTGTAGGGGTGAATGGCTGTTTGTTTATTTGTTTGTTTATGTGTGTAGTTGTGTGTATGTGTGTGTGTGTTTAGTTTAAATTTTTTTTATAGAATTTTCTCTAACCAAATTCATTCTTTTCCGTTTGAGTCTTAAACTCTCGATTACTATCATAATACATATTAATTTTACCACTCCTCTCATTTGGTAAATATTCAAACTTTTAATTAATAAAGAAAGTCTTTTGACTTAATGGCATAAGGGATATATTTGACCAACTTTCAAATAAAATAAAAAATTAACAGTCGATTGTTTATCTACGTAAATTTGTACGGTGCTTATGTGGCCTACGGTATCATATAAACTTCCTAAACTCTGAGAGTCTCCCTTTAGCAAATGAATAATTGATCATACAAACCATTAATAATAAAATGATTTCACGATAACAATGCAAGGTTTGCTTAGTCCAAATATTTCTCAATACAAAATTGTAAATAACGAAGTCACAATGAACCGTAATCTCTATAACCACAAAACCAGTCTTTAGAGTTGGTTTCGTCTTATCAAAAATAAGTTAGTCTTGTTGGAAGTTAGAATTCAAGATACTTAAAAGAAAATTACGAAATTTCTTCAAAAAAAAAAAAAAAAAAAAAAAAAAAAAAAAAAAAAAAAAAAAAGATTAATAAAAACCAAATGCAAAACCAAATATTCTTCTCATAAAACATTTTTTAATTGACATTGAGCGATTTTTTCTGGGTTCTTTTTAAGAAATTAAAAAAAAAAAAAAATATTTTGGCTCAAGTAACTGAAAATTAAAATTAAGCATTGAAAAATTTTCAATCAACAATTGATCGAGACATATATTTAAATATAATTTAGCATTAAAAATATATAATATTATATATATTATATATATATATATATATAATATATATATATATATATATATATATATATATATATATATATAATTATATATATATATATATATATATATTTATATAAATATATATATATATAATATAATATTATATATATATATATATATAATAATATATAATAATAAATAAAAAAAAAAAAAAAAAAAATAAAAAATAAAAAAAAAAAAAAATAATATATATATATATATATATATATATATATATTATATATATTATATATATATATATATATATATATATATATATATATATATATATATATATATATATATATATATATATATATATATATATATATATATATATAATAATATTATAATATATAATATAATAATATAAAAAAAAAAAAAAAAAAAAAAAAAAAAAAAAAAAAAAAAATTATAAAAATAATAATATATATAATATATATATATATATATATATATATATATATATATATAATATATATATATATATATATATATATATATATATAGTATGCAAAACAGCAAATAAATTGCAACTAGGATCTCGCTAAATTTAATAAAGATTTTAAAGAAAGAAAATTCAATTTGACTTGAACCTGACGAGCAAGATAGGAACATGAATTCCTTAAGGAAATCATTTACTAAATAACTCTGCCATTTATTTCCATTCACTTTTGTAATAGAATATTTTAAATTTTAAAAAGGGATTTACACTGTATTCGTCTCTTCACTAAGTGAATGTTTAGAAATGTATTCGCTTTCGAGAATATATGTTTATAATTTAACGTCATATATTCATACCTGCTCATATATATATATATATATATATATATATATATATATATATATATATATATATATATATATATATATATATATATATTATATATATATATATATATATATTAAAGTCATATGGCTCGTAGAGTTAAAATATACAAATTTTTAAGTCTGTTATACGGAGAATCGAATCATGACTTCTAAGATGGTGACTGGTAGCTGGTAAGACAGGGTGCTACTACCTTTGTTACTCGACAGTTCGAAAGGAAATCTCAGAGAGAAAGCTCATGACCAACCTGTCATGCAAACCATCTCAAAAGACTTCCATGACTAAACTGTCGTGATACAGAGGTCATGTCTTGCCAGCAAAGAGATCATGTTTTAATTCTTCGTATAGCAGACTTAAAAAGTTTGTTTATATATATATATATATATATATATATATATATATATATATATATATATATATATATATATAATATATATATATATATATATATATATATAGCAAGGGTGGGGGCTATGAAGGGGTAATCA